>OVBI01000467.1:0-73645 GCA_900406495.1 Sisymbrium altissimum | reverse complement strand
AAAACAAATAGTCTATTGTGTGAACAACTGAATCTCTGTGAAATTCGACCCCTAAATACTTCATCGATCTCTTAGATTGGAGAATAGCTCTAGGGTAAATTTGAGCAGATCAGCTATCTTTTCTTTCTCTCTTATTCTCTCTTTCTCTGCATCTTTCGAAGGGTGAAGAAGACGATGACTTCTCACTCTCGTTGATAATAGACAGAGGTTTATATCAATTCACATATTAATTATAGTACATGCATCTCACGTGATCTTCATAACATATCTTTACGATACCCTCTTGCTCAGATAAAGTGTTTGCCACACTTAGCTAAAACTATCCTCTTCAAGCTCCAATCTTCTTTTTCTAACTCCATCAAGTTGAATTATCATCTCACATTGGCCTTTATAGTTGTTATTACAATTGTAGGGTTTGCCCATACAAATAGATTATGGGGTTTTAAATGTTTTTGGCAAAAGTGATTATTATTTTCGTTGTTCCGACAAATTTTGAGTTTCCTCTATTTTATTCAAAAGAACAACACTGATCTCAATCAAATCAAACACTTTAATAAAGTGATCTATGTTTTCTTAGAGATTCCATTCATCAAAATCTTGTCCAAGTGTATTTATACAAACCTTTTGTTTATGCAATGTGTAGAATTATAAATGTTTTCTTGTTAAAAATGTGTAGAATTCTATAGTTTATACAAAGAGCTTTTTCGTCGACTAAGTTACAAATTGGTCTGACTAGTACATGAATGTAGGAAATTAAATATTGTGGTAAACTCTAAGCTTTGATAATTTTATCATTTTCTCTTTATATATATTGAGCTTGTTTTGAGACTATTTGATAAGCTTAACCTGTGTCTTGCGAAAGAAATCTATTAAAGGTAATTAACCTTTCTCCTTCAATAATTTGTCTCCATCCTAAATATACAGAGGCCCTGTTCGGAGAAGAGTCGCCAGCGGCCGTGTTCGCGAGAGATCAAAACGACTATGACGGCAAACATTAACAAAATAAAACGACAACAGTAGAGAAAAAACGATGATGGTGGAGCTGTCGCAGAGGAGAGAGAAAGTGTTGCAGGAGAGGAGGATTCACTGCTGAAATTTTCAGTGATTATTGTGATCACTCCAGCCACTGTAATTCAAAAACGCGGCGACTCTTTTTAATTAATTATAACTGTGATCAAGCGTTATTTTGTGTCGGCGCTTGTCGCAGCGACTCTTCTCCGAACAGGGCCAGATTATGCAAGAAATCCATCAACATTAAGCAACCTTACATATGGAATATAATCAATTAAGAAAGTCAACAAGATCCAACAAAGAAGCAGTCAATATCGTAGCAAGCCCGAATTTTAACTAAAATATAATCTTCCTTTCACAATAACAAAAAAAACNAATTAGCCCCCCCCCCCCAAAAAAAAAAAAACCATAACTTGAAACGTAAACCCAAAAATTTGAAACGATCCAAATTATATATGTCTCTGCATGTTTCACTTCAAATATGGTTCGTCTCAGAGTTCTGCAATAGTCTGATGACGCCAAAGTGTCGGTAGAAGCCAGGGGCGGACGGAAGAGAAAAACATCGGGGCACGTGCCCCATACTAATTTTTTTTAAAAAAAAAATTTTAGTAGTAATTAAATATAACCCATAATTTTTTAATTTATAAATTTCTATCTAAAGCCCAAAAGTTTTTTTTATCCATTAGTATATTTAAAAAGNTTTTTTTATCCATTAGTACATTTAAAAATGGAAATTGTAAAAGCAACTAAATTATGTTAATTTGACCTAACCATCAATCTATTTTGTTGTAAACCGATGGATTTGTCAGAACCATTCGGTCCGGAATCTTCCAGATCCAATTTAGTCTATTTCCTTATTGTATTAGAAATTACCATTTATGTATTTCCATTTATTATTAGGAAAAGGATAAATCATATTTCCTTTTCCCATTAAGATTAGGAAAAGGATAATTTCCTTTTCCCTATACTTTCCTTTTATCCCTTTGTAGAATCTTTATATATAGGATTCATTGGTAATGCAATAAACACATCAATACACACCAATTATTCTCTCTAGTTTCACATCCTATGGTTTATCGACTTTTGAAGTTTGTGTTAACCTTACCTGTAGCCACTGCCACAGTGGAGAAATGTTTCTCTGGAATGAAGATTGTGAAGACTACCTTACGCAATCGAATGAGTGACAAATTTTTAAATGATTGTCTCGTTTGTCTTATTGAAAAAGAACATTTTGATAAGGTGACAAATGAGATAGTGATAAAGAGATTTCAAGAAATGGAGGATCGAAGAGTGATTTTGTAATTTTTCTATGACATTTTTATGTTTTGTTTTATTTTTTGGATTTTTTTATTATTAATATTATATTTTATAATTTAATTTATTAATTAAAAATTATGTGCCCCATGCTAAATAAGTTTCTGGATCCGCTCCTGGTAGAAGCTGATCTATGATAATATCTGATCAAGTTGTTTGATGTAAGTTGGAAAAGAGAACAGACACACAAGTCACGTGTGGAAAATGCTATTTTTGTCTAAATACTTCAAATTTAGAAAAGTCGATCCTGTAAAGTGTCAACAGCAAATTTTTTTTTAATTTGAGGTGAACATTTTGGTAATTTTGATTATAGACCTTTTGATATTTTGCATAACATGTGGTGACCACTGCACTGAGCAGCGTACCAATAAAAAAAAAAGATAAAAAAAAACAAGTGGTGAGCTGTGATTTAAGATTCTAGCAAAAAAAACACGTGACTAGTCACTCCCTCCTACTTATCATGAGTCTTGGTGTCGATGATTTAAGAAACTAGCAAAAAATGCATTTTTTTGCTATATTTTTGCTAAACTCAATAACTAAGAATGAATTTGGCACAAAAGCTTCTGCTTCTGCTACTACTCTCCTTGAGTCATCATGTTGATTCAGGCTCTATCGTCAAGTTTCTTCCTGGTTTTGAAGGCCCTCTTCCTTTCGAACTCGAAACAGGGTTTGTAAAATATATCTTCTTTTTTTACCAATCTAATTACGTGTTTTGAGTTTGGAGTTAGTAATAAGTCATTCTTGTGAATGAAAGATACATTGGTATTGGTGAAGAAGATGAAGAGCAGTTTTTCTACTATTTCATCGAGTCAGAAAATAATCCACAAGAAGACCCTCTTCTTATTTGGTTAGCTGGAGGACCTGGATGTTCTTCTCTCATTGGACTTCCTTATGAGATTGGTAAATTCCAACACAATTCTTCTTTCGCTAAGCATTACTTTTGCTGACTTTGAAGTGGGAAAAAAATATATGCAGGTCCTGTGACTTTTAAGAAAGAGGCTTACAATGGAAAAGTCCCTTCTTTGGTCTCTAGTACATTTTCATGGACAAAGGTAGCTCAAAGTATGTTCATATGTTAATCACAAACCCAATGATGTGATATATTTTAAAACATTTTGATCTTTTTATCAGATGGCAAACATAATATTTTTGGATCAGCCTGCCCGTGCTGGCTTCTCATACTCAAGAACTCCATTTGTTGATAAAGCTAGTGACACACATCAAGTTAAGAAGATCCATGAGTTTCTTCAAAAGGTAGTATTAGACTAACTTAATTTTCTTCTTAACGCATCTGTCAAATTGCGCATTAAACGTCTTGTGTATGTTATAATTCTCTTAGTGTAAGCTTATTGATTGATAACGGATTTTGGGATAGCAATCCCGAGATGTAGGTTGATTACACCGGTTAGCCAAACTCTTTGAAACCATTCCGCTCATTTACTTTCCAAGTTACTCAAGCTTTACACATATTGATTTGAACCGAGCATGAAACAAACAACTAAGGTGTTTATTGTTATCCCTTGAGTTGTATGCTCACATTTACAGTAAGTATTTTTTTTTTATTATTGTTCAGTGGCTAAGTAAGCACCCACAGTTTTTCTCCAACCCTTTTTACGTTGCCGGAGATTCATATTCGGGTATGATTATTCCGGCCCTAGTTCAAGAAATCTCAGAAGGTATGTTCAAGGAAAACAGTTCCGTTTTACTGTATTAAAGGTTATGGTTTTTTTTACAGTCTCTAAGATAAAAACATGCAGGAAATTATCTATGTTGCAAACCTCCAATAAATCTACAGGTCTGAGGTCATCTATTTTAAATGGCTTCTTAATATTATGTTAATTTTTTGTCTTTTTGGAACACTAAAAATTGATAGTTACATATTTTCTTACCAAACTAGGGTTATATACTTGGAAACCCGATAACACATATTGAATTTGAACAAAACTATCGTATTCCACATGCTCATGGAATGGCATTAATCTCTGATGAACTCTACAAGGTATAAAATATTCTTATCATCTAACTTTGTCGTTTTTAGCCTCCAATTTAATATAGCAACGTCAGAACACTTGTTTTTTTACAGTCAATGAAGAGAATCTGCAAAGGAAATTATGGAAATGTGGATCCACGTAACACAAAGTGTTTGAAACTTGTTGAAGAATACCAAAAGGTACATAGCTGAAAATGTAGGTAATGTATAGTGCTTTGATTGATAAAAATTCATCACTAATTTCTGAACTTTTTATTTTTATTTTCAGTGTACTGGGAAAATAGATATACATCATACATTAATACCAGATTGTGATATGACATCTCCTGATTGCTTTGTAAGTAATACTTATAACATCCGATTAGATTTGCTTTTTTATTTATTTATTAATGGTGTGAATGAATAAATTTCAAATCTTTAGTCTTTGTGTTTATATTGTCTAAAATACTCGATTTCCTTGTTCTATTTAAAAGAGAAGAAAATTTCTTAAGCCAATTAGAATATATTACTATGTCTCTACTCCCTCAAGCAAAACCCTTACCATACTTCTAACTTGTTTTAATTTTGTTATCTAGAAACAACATTTAGAAAACAAAAAATCTGATAAGAATGGATGAATCCATATGTAAATTTTTTGGAGACATGCTTATTTTGATAAATAATTTACAAAAATATGTGTCATTTATGATATATGGAAGAAACATAATTACAAGGTTGCTTTTGCAGTACCATTTCTACTTTCTCCTAACCAAATGGGCCAACGACGAGAGAGTCCGTGAAGCTCTTCAAGTCAATAAGGTATGTGCCAAGCTTACTTTAAGTCGTAGCAGAATCAAATAAACTGATTTTGAACCGAACCTAATCGAAATTTTGATTGGTTTAATTCGGTAATATTTTATCCAACTCGAATAAACCGAAAATAAAATAACCCGAATTAACCTAACGTCCAGGACTTTTTTACGATCATTTATGCTACAAACAAGTGTAATATATAATCACGAGGTCACAACTATCTTTGATTACAGGGGAGTATAGGTGAATGGGTGCGATGTAATAGGACTTTTGCGTACAATTACGACATTAAAAGCAGTGTACCCTACCATATGAATAACAGTATTAAAGGGTACCGGTCTCTTATTTTCAGGTTAGATTTAAATTTATGATGTGTTCCGAATTGTGTACAATTCAATTACTTCTAATACACTTGGGATTTTGAATCAATTCAAACAAATATACGTAGATCACTTAGTATTCGAGAAATAAACTAAGCTAAGGTAGTAAGGCGAATGGTTTTTATTGGTTTTCTTTAGTTTAAATGATCAAAAAAGCATTAGCAGATACAAGTGAGTTTTCTTATCCCATAATGTTGCCTAGATAAAAAGATCAGTTTACTTGTCTATTTCTAAAAATTATTGTCATGTAATTGTTTTTTATTAGTCTTTTGATATATGTATAAATAGAATTACTATATTGCGTCTGTAAATGGGTTATACAAAGGAACTTCTATTCTTACTAACATATTGCATATTTATTTTTATGTAAATATATATTCGTTTTGAAAACTTCAAAACATGTTATATTAAAAAGGAGTGTGTATTTCTTTAAAACAAATTCTGAATTTGAATCATTGTTTTTAAAAGACTGTTTTTAAAAAATAGAAAAAAAATAGGAGATATATCTTTCTATCTATACTAATACTATTTTCCAGGTACATTTTTAACAATACTGAACCAAAAATTTTTAATTACAGAAAATGCCATTGAGTTATTCTTTAAAAGTTATTTAGAAATTATTTAACTAATTACATTGAAGATTTTCTATTTTGGAAATAAAAATTAATAACTTTCCTAAAAATCAAATTAAATATTTATTCATTTATTGTAATAAATAACGATTATATTTCTAGAAATTAATTAATGATAAAATAAGAAATAAATTTCTAAAATAATTTTTATGTACGAAAAGTAAAAGAAAAGTATTTCAGTTATCATCAGCAAAATTGTTTAAGAAATTGTTTTTTTTTTCAAATTCGTTTTACTAAATAATAATTTATAAACTAAATAGTAACAATAAATCTAAAAAACTATGGATGTACAATTTAAATAATAAAATTTTATATTAATGAAAAAATTTTATTAGAAGATTACTAATTAGAATTATTTGGATTTTTTTTCCAAATTCACAAATATTTAACTGAAACATTTTACAATCAAATTCTAAAATTTTCATAATAAGTTAAGTAAAATATTATATAATAAACAAATATATGATCATGTCATTTCATCTCGGGATCTACCTATTATATTAGTAGATTTTATCTAAAATGCATTATATTTTACTATTTTAGTAGTAGATTTTATTCAAAAAATTGATATTAAATTGAAAGAAAAACTATATAAAATTTTGATCCGCGCAAACGTGTATTAATTACTAGATTTTAAAATGTGCAAGAGTTTTATATAATTAAACAATGTATAAAGATTTTATATTTATCATATATTTATTTATCATGATAATATGAATGTAAACGGTTCTCTATTATAATATTTAAAAATCCAACGATCTTATTTTAAATTGAACTTTTATAATAATTTTTTTTAATAAATTTTATTATTTTTTAAAATTTTTATTATGCACAAATACGGGTCAGAACATTTAATCCCTCATGTAAAATGGACAAAATCCTAGTACTAATATTAATTGAGAAATACATTTTTAAAATCATTTAAAAAATATATATTTGTAATTATACCATTATTTTTATTTAGCGATAGATTTTATAATAATCTTTATATTTTTTCTAATATTTATTATTTTCTAACTACTAAACCTATTTTTTCAAGATATTAATCTGGTTCCTATACGACCACAATATAAAACCTAACAGAATTGAATCCATAAGTAATATTTGTGCGGTTTTATGGTGAATAGTGGGGATCATGATACGATAGTCCCTTTCATTGCAACTGAAGCATGGATAAGATCTCTCAATTACTCCATCATTGATCACTGGAGGCCTTGGATGATAAATGATCAAATTGCTGGGTATATCATTTATTTTGTTTTGGATTTTTCTTGTCATCTATCATCTTATCGTGTATCGCAAGCTTATAAAAACTAAAAAACCATCATTGTCATTCTCTTAACAGATACACGAGAACTTATGCCAATAAGATGACATTTGCTACTATCAAAGCAAGTATTCTTGATTCTACTTAATATGTTTACTATCATTGCATTATTAATGTTTTTTTAGTGTTTTGATTATAGGGAGGTGGACACACGGCAGAATATAAACCAAACGAGACATTTACCATGTTCCAAAGGTGGATCAGTGGCCAGCCATTGTAATAGAGGTTCATGGCCTTTAGGTATAAAAAATAAAAATATTTACTACGAGATTATTTGTATAACGATATAATCATATTCATATTTACATCAAGAGCCATTTGGCTCCATATCATCATAGAATGAAAAAGTAGAAAAAATACCAAAAATGGTTTCTTCGGGTAAAAATTTCCCTTTTTTCAATTTTGATAATAACAACGTAGCCAATGTGTATCATCTTGCTCTTCTAAAAATTATTTTTGGCAAAATCAACTTTGAGTGTAAAATAATCTTTTCGAATTAACATTTATACCAAAAATTAAAAATAATAATAAACTCTTCTTTAGTAATTTTGAGATTTTTGGTTTTTTTTTGTATGGGATCGTCGAAAACAAATATTCATAAATTTGGGACAAATTCGTCCTAATTTTCAGAAGAAAGTATTCATAAAGAACTTGAAATTAGTTACATTCACCATATGAGACTATATCTCTTCATAATCAATCTCAGATTCATATTATTTTTGTACAAAAGTTCATTCAAATCCCATTGATTGATCACCTTTAGTCGTATAGACTATTGATCCACATACTTTTCTATTTCTTAGAGATTTTCATTGTGTATACTGCTTATCTCCAATTTGTCCAATCATTTATTTGTGTACACTTTTCAATAGAATTTGTTTCATGATCCTCTTTCTCATTCATCATATCAATTGCTGCTATATTTTATGCAAAATATCATCGACGTCCATTTACTTGTGGTTCCATTTTATTTCACACATGAGATAACTTATTGATATCTTTTTCTTGTCTCAGGCCTGAGTTTCTTTCTTTGTCATGTTTAATGTCTCTTCTTACAGATCATTCGTAAAATATTTGTTATCTCGATTTGACCATTTTTAATTTGTGCTCCTTTCTTTTCAGAGAATTTGGAACCAATACTCATTAGCAGTTTGATATTGTCTTTCTGGGACACTAATTCTTATTAGAACATGTACAGCTAGTATTTGAATTTGTCACTTTATTTAGGTCAGTAAATATGTCTGGCAACTAATTTATTTAATTATATAAATTAATTTTCTTTTGGACTTCTAATTCATATTCTTGAGTCCAGGATCAATGATGATTCATTCCAACTCATTTTATTTTTAAGCTGTTTATTTTTCTCTCCTTTAATGTTGGAAAACATGACTCATTCAAATCTCAGTCTGCAAATTAATCATTACTTAAATCCTCTGCAGATGGTTCTAGAGTCTAAAGTATCAATGGAGATTCATATCCAACATATGTTTCCATCCTCATTTAATGATTAATCTTAAAGCTCTGTGGCGGAGCAATGAAATGTATACAATACATCCAAAATTCTTAGATAGAAAATATTTGATTTCTGACCCAAAATCAATAATGTGAGAACTGTTTATTACTCGTTGGCTTGATGTAAATAAATGCTGCTGCATTTTGTGTCTGAACAAGTTCTTTAGATGTTCAGCATTGAAAAAAGCTCATCAATTCACCAGAATTATTAAGATGTATGGTAGGTGATCAGTCCACCAACATTTTCTTATATACATTTTAGGAAATTAATAGATTAGAAATCTATTTTGGCTGGTGAAAGCATTATTATCTGTTTCCCTTGTGAGCAAGCAGCATATGAAAACTTATTCGAAAGAATCTTCTTGTTCTTTACATATATTACTTTTTGCATATTTATTGAACCGTAATGGTCTAACTGGTTCATGCCAAACAATGATATATTTCGTAAACTCTGGTTTACTAAATTTTTTATCTCCATTATATTAATTCTGTGTAGTATAAATCCAGTAGAAAATGCCAATAAGTTTTTTCAAGAGACTTCTACAGCTTTTAGAAATACTTGTGATTCGAAATATATTTAACATTTCCTTCGCTTATTATCTCAATATGATTTTTCTTAAAATCTCATGGAATTACCATATGAAGGATCCGTCAATCATAGTTTTACTTTGAACAAACTCTTCTGGATGTTCACTAATATCAAATTTGAGATTCTTTAATTCTTTCCCTCGAGATGCTAACTCTGCAAGTTTATCAATCTCGTATTGAATCTTAATTTATGTCCTACTAGGGACATGTATTCCATCTTACATCTTTCTAAGATCTGAGACTTTGAAAAATAAATGCAAAAAGTATTGCAATTGCATTCTCATAGGCAAATGCTCTTCTATAGCCTTCATATATATGCTCTTCTTGGGTATTTAATAAAATTTTCATTAGCTTAGATTGTACTTATACATCTTTCATCTCTAATTTAGATGATAAAAATACTTCTCAATTTATTATAATCTTTATTTTCTCACTTCTGGCAAGAATATGAACTCTTAAAAGAAACTCATTGGTATTAAACTTGACCTTGATCAAATCCATATCCATATTCACATTCACATCTAGAACCACTTACATTCACATCTGGAACCACCCACATAACTTTCATCGACTTATGTTATAGGTGTGATCCTTTTCTTTCTCAGTATATGATGTCACACTTATTTTAGAGAATATAGCATAACAATCAAAACATGATTTGTGACTTTTCATCAGCTTATTATTTTGCTCAGTCTTAGTGAGACAATATATAAGTACATAGTACTTTTAATATATCTCTTATGTTAATGTGTCTATATGACAACATTTTTGTGTGGGACGTAGAATATGTATTTTCTAACATCTCTGCATCATTGATTTTCTTTCCATAAAATTTTAACTTCAGAATAATCTCCAATATAGTTCTAAAGTTTGTGTATAGAAATTAAGTCTTGCAATCTTTAGATTCAAAGAATCATGATGAGCTTTTGGTAATGTCACATTCTAGTGATCATTCATATCTTTAGATTTCTCAAAATAACTTGTGGATGTTTTTGGTCAAGTGTTTGAATAAGAAACACTTATAAAATAATGGTAATAAAACATAATATTGAATGTATATTATATAAAATAAGACATTCATAAATATTTTGTTAATTAAACTGAAAAAGTGAGGCCATGGAAGAAAGTGTTGAAAGAGAAATCCCATTAGCCTTTTATTCCATATATATAATATTACATATAAGACTTTCAATCTACTAAACCAGAATATCTATAAAGTAGAATCATAGTAATGTAAATATCCGTTTGTAATGTTGTTTATAGTCTTGCAGGATCAGATGAAACTCAAATGACACCAAAAAAAGGATTCTAATGATACCCAAAATCGATCAATTCAAATGAATTTCATCACCCGAAAATGTAATTTAAGAAACTCATTTTTTTTTAACTACTGATGGATGAAGAAGCTTCCACTTCTACTATTTTTTTACCGTGCGACACATTTTGAGTCTCCGCCATTTTCTTCAAAAGAACAACAACAAACAACACTAAATCTCAATCAAGTCCAACACGTTAACTAAGTGACCTCTGTTTTATTAGAGAAATTAAATCTATTAATTAACATCTTACAACAACAAAATAAAAAAAAAGTATTCATACAAACCTTCTTATGTACATCATGTGCAGACATTAGCTCATAGAGTTTCTTCATCATCATCTCTTCTTCCACCTGAAAAAAGGCCAATGTTCTAATCATTAATTAAATTAATCAGATCAATGTTTCATATCGAATGTCCAGCTTCTTTTATGAAACAAACCTCAAGTTTGTGGAGTTCTTGATTCATGATCTTAGGAGCTTTTAGGAGCAATCCATATTACTTCTTGAAATGGCTGTTGATTTTACCAAACCAAACACACAAAATGTGTTATTATACGCGCACACACACATGTGACATGGCTAAGAAATTGAAAACACATACGTACTTTAACAAATCGTCGGTATGTTCCAGATCCAAGATCACAAGTGCATCAACTTCTTGAACTGATGATCTTGTGATGATCGCTTAGTCCACCTATGGTAATGAATCAAAATTACATGAGAATATGTTTGAAGAAAGCATGTCAAGTACAGTTTGAGCAAATTTTGTATATGTAGAGAATCTCCAAAACATGTTTCTACTATAAGCAAGAGAAAAAGGAAGATCGTAGTTAGAATAATTCATCAAACAACTGGTGCGCAAAGATAATTAACCGTCAAATATCTAATACAACTGATACCATTAATGACATCTTAAACAGAGATTAATGATCCAAACTAAACAAAATTGTTTGTAATTCATCAGTTTTGGCTTACAGATTAGTCATATAGACGTGGAAAAACAAACCTTCATCACAAGTAACAATACCTGACGACGAGAAATACTAATTACGGCTAAGTGATACAAGGTGGACTTAGATTAAAGCCCACAAGAGATGAAGATAAAGCCNACCCAAAAAAAAAAAAAAAAAAAAAATAAAAAAAAAAAAAAAAAAAAAAAAACAGAGGCAGAAACTTTGTGTGCAATAAGTGCTTAAGAATAAAGAAAATAAAGTAATTTTTCTATTTTTCAGTAAAGCGTCAAAAGTATTAAAATAATACATTAGAAATTTGGATTTAGTTTTGGGTTTAGATTTGTTAATTGGAAATTATATGGGGTATTAACTTATTCTTTTAATTAATGTTGTGTTTTAAAGCACAATGCAACTCGGTATTATTGAGTTTGAATCGGTCAGAGCTAGAAGTCTTTTACAAGCAGGACTAAGAAACACCATTGAACCTGGTTTTAGTACTAAAAGTGTGTTGTGCGATGTGGGGAGTCGGGCCGCTATCTACCGCTGTATCTTATAATTCTAAGTTTTTAACACTAGAGAATGGAAAAAGGATATGCTAAGAATTACAATAAGTAGAAACAAGTTGGTATCAGTAAAGAGATTGATAAGACTTTTTTTGATACCATTAAGTTATTTTGCAATGCACATCTTGAATGAACAACATAGCTGTCACATTGGTTGCAAGTGTATGCAACAATATTCACTATCAACATATATATGACAAACTCCACAACACCATGGTGACACGGTGGTGCTGACGAGATATTTTTATGACGCAAGGGAAATAAATACAATCTATATGGAGGACAAAGTTTCATTTGACACATACGTATGTTTATCAAGCCACAAGCATCGCAATGCAAGGAATCTTGTCTAGGGAAAAGGTTGAGGTCGGATGGTCATACCTCTTTGGTTGACAGGTTGTAGTTAAAATCTCTAAAACATGATTAAGAACAAGGAATTGTTCTTCAGAGCGAAAGCCTCATGTTTGTGCTATCCAAACAAATTAGCTGCATAAGACTGGCTAAATAAGCTAAGCCTATAACTCTATAAGAAAAGGAAGATCTTAGTTAGACAATTCATCAGCAAATGGTGACGTGGTGCGCAAAGTCTATTAAACGTCATATCGTCTTCACAACAAGCTAACACTTATACCAATAACAGTTGCATGTTGCTTTCCGGTACACCAGACGACCCTCTTTTTCTCTCTCGTTTGGATCCTTTTTGCTGTTTTCTCTTTTTCTTTTTACGTTAAAAAGGCAAAATAAAGTTTCTATTTTTATTAAAAGCAGAGGCTCTTTATTATATGGGTCTACGTGCTGTGCAGCTTGTACTTTTGAATTACTACAAAACGAACACAAGAAAGAAAAAAAAAAAAGCATAGCCTGTTGACTAAATAATTGTTAGGGTTTCTCACTTTGGGAAACGATTGACTAAATAATTGTTACTCTGATGGCTAATAAATTTACATAGCCTGTTAAACTTAAAAGTTTCTTTGTATTTTTGATATCTCTCTACTTGTAATTTTCTTTGATCAACTCGAATACTTTTGATCTCTGATTAAACAAGGGAAACTTAAGAATGTGTTGGCTCTATTCTGTATCGAGATACGGTCTCTGACCTCTGATGTTAGGCTTACACTAAACCATCTTTATTGAAAACATACAAAAGATTTGATTCTTTTTGTCCTTTGAATAAATGTTACCGAGAAATTATGATGCTACAGAGAGAACTGCTTAAAGGAAAAATAAAACACTTTTTTCATTCATCACCCACGAACAATCACAAAGATGCAGCAACCTTTGGATTCGGATTTTTTTTGTCTTTCCCGTAATCAGAATCTTTAGGCTTTTTTAAACTTTAATAAAAGAACATTACACAATGGGCAGCCAAAAAGAGGAGGTTCATGTGTTTCTCTGTCTGTGAATGTGAGAAGCACTTACTTAGAAAAAATTAAAAAGATTAGCGTGGTGTCTGGAACTTCGAGCCTTGAGTTGGTGGGTGTGTTGTTGTGAACCTCTAATATTTCTCTAAATTACACATATTTGTTTATATGTATGTTTCCAGTGTGAAGACTCCATTACACAATGTTGCTTTTAGAATGACTCTTTTCTTCCTTACAAAATCCTTTTTTAACCTTTCTTGAGATTAAGGTCGAGAACATATCTCTTTCATCAAGTTCTTAGCTTTGCTTTTCTTTTGGGGCTAGAGATCTTGAAACTCTTTTGCGTAATAAGTTCTTAAGAAGAAAAGAAAAATGAAGTTTATGAAACTTGGATCCAAACCTGATTTGGTTCAATCTAAAGGAGACAATGTCATGTATGTAGAAAACATATTTTTACCTCTATCTTTCTCTTGATGATGCTTAAACGATGGAATTTTTTTTACAAACTGACATTGATTTTTTTGCTCTTAGGTATGTGGCAACTGAGTTAGAAACAGAGATTATTGTCAGCATCGGCAATGTCAAATTCTATTTGCATAAGGTATGAACAACTCTAGGTTCTAAAACACCATAAGCAAAATCAGAGAAATAAAAGAATGTTTTGTTTTGTGTTTTTCAGTTTCCATTGCTGTCAAAAAGTGGATTCCTACAGAAACTCATAGCAACGTCAAAAAATGAAGAGAAGAAGAACCAAATTGATGAGATTGACATTTCAAAGATTCCTGGTGGTTCTGTTGCTTTTGAGATTTGTGTCAAGTTCTGCTATGGAATCACGGTCACCTTAAACGCTTACAATGTTGTTGCAGCCCGTTGCGCAGCTGAGTTCTTGGAGATGAATGAAACGTTTGAGAAAAGCAATCTTGTTTACAAGATTGATGTTTTCTTGAACTCAACTATCTTCCGTAGCTGGAAAGATTCGATAATTGTCTTCCAGACAACAAGAGATCTCCCTCCTAATTGCTCAGATGAGTTTCACCTCAAGCTTGTTAAGCGTTGTGTCGACTCTATCGCTTACACAGCTTCGATAGATACCTCGAAAATCGAGTGGTCTTACACTTACAACAGGAAGAAGAAGCTTGATCAGAAAGCAGTTCCAAAAGACTGGTGGGTGGAAGATTTATGCGATCTTCATATCGATTTGTATAAACAAGCCATCGAAGCAATCAAGACGAGAGGGAAAGTGCCGGTTGACGTTATTGGAGAAGCATTACACGCGTATGCACGAAGAAGAATAGCTGGTTTTAGCAAAGGCTCAGTGCAAATCATTGACAAATCTTTGACTGATACAATTATAGAGCTTCTCCCGGATGAGAAAGGAAGTGTTTCTTCTAGCTTCTTGAGTAAGCTACTTCGAGCATCGATCTTTCTTGGATGTGAAGAAACCGTGAAAGAGAAGTTAAAGAAACGGATCAGCGAGCAGCTTGAGGAGACAACAGTGAGTGATATCTTAATGTATGATATAGGTATGGTGCAGAGCCTAGTCAAAGAGTTTATGAACCGTGATCCTAAAACTCACTCGAAAGTATCTGTGGCAAAGCTCGTTGACGGATACTTAGCTGAGAAATCAAGAGATCCTAATCTCCTTCTCCAGAACTTCATCTCTCTCGCTGAAACACTCTCTAGCTTCCCAAGACAGTCTCATGATGGGTTATACCGCGCCATTGACATGTTTCTGAAGGTAAAACAAGATCCAAATCCTCTGCTATTATTCATAATGATTATTGATTTTAGTGCGTCATTTTGATTTGGAATATTTTCAGGAACATCCGGGGACTAGCAAAAGCGAGAAGAAGAGAGTATGTGGGTTAATGGACTGCAGGAAACTATCACCGGAAGCGTGTGAACATGCGGTGCAGAACGAGCGTTTGCCAATGAGGGTGATTGTGCAAGTTCTGTTTTTTGAACAGATTCGAGCCAATGGTTCATCAACAGGTAACAGCACTCCCGAGCTGACAACAACGACTCTAAACACTGAGGATGATGAATGGGACCATGAGAAGGAGTTTTGATCTCAGCATTGTTGAATCTTTCTAATTTGTTTCTTCAGAACCTTTTTGTAACACAATTTATCGAGTTTCCTTTTGAATCGGAAACATTTAGTTCTTAGTTCTTGACCTTTGTAAATGGGGCAAGTAGTAGTAATGGGTTTTATGTCTGGTCTTAAGCCCATTTTCGTCCCAAATTTTAAATGAGAATAAACAACAGACATTTTTCAATTACAAATCACATAAACCTAAACTTTCTTATTGTCTGGTAGTTGTTCCTAAAATCGGATTTATTCTCATTTAATTTGTTCATTTTACAAACAGTTTTTATAGAATAATCATATTCTCTCGGTCTCATATTATTGAATTTTATCAAATTAGAAGATGTTTTTAATTTGTAAGCTGTAAATTTAATTGAGTTTTTTGTTTGTATTTGGCAGATTATTTTGTTTTAGAGTTAAATTGTGTTTAGGTAAACGATAAATAATATTTTGGTTTAGAACAAACAAATTCTTAATATATATACAAAAACTTTAAACATCATCTCTTATGATATTGAAGAAATATATTTCTCCTTAACAATCTAGAAACGGTCAAATAGTAAAGTAATTCCAGTGATTCTATTTTCCTCTTTTTTTTTTATTTGTTTGTACTATGACATATGTATCAAAATCACAATTAGTTTTTAATCATTCAGTTAAAAGGGATTTTACAAAAAAAAAAATTCTATTTTTTTTAAAAACACACATTATTTCTTTCCCAATATGCACAAATATCAACGTTTTTATCTTCCATTTTGTTTGTGTTAATACTTTTATTTAGATCTACTATTTAAGTTATTTTTGTCACTCAGTTGATAGTTCTTTGTCAAAGGTTTTAGGATTTTTTTTTTCAAAACCTCAACTTTATTTACAAAACCGATTAGAGACATGAAACAAAACCATATGGTTTTCAAGAATGATTACATCAAATGCAAATTGTAAAAGATTATATTGTAAAGATGATTGAAAGTATCGAACCTTCTACTTTTGATATAAATAAATGAATATATTCAAAAACAGATTTTACCACAGCAAGTTCATTTTATACGCTTAAATATTCAATTAGACTTATGTTTTTCTGATGCAGCTTGGAGAAGCGATATAAAAACCGCAGAGCCTCAATCTTTGTCCAAAAAATTTCAGATGTACCCGTATGTTTCCTCACCGCTGGCTGTTGAAGCAATCTTAGTGGTGTTGGCTGCTCTAAACCACGCCAAGGATTTCGGTGTCACCAAAATCTGGATCAGGTCAGATTCTCAAGAATTCATTTGAGTTATTAACATTGACAACGGTCTACCCATAAAAGAACTATAAGGATTCTCTTTGGTATCGATCATCTATCGAATTGTTCTCTTTAATCTCTTTAGCTTATGTATCTACAAATCTAAACTCATTTGCGGATTCCTTAGCAACACCACATTACTCTGTTTTGTAGTGTCTTTGACGATAGTCCATTGGGCCTTTTAAATGCAATTGTTTTTTTTTTCTTTTTAAGAATATCTTTATTTTGCCACAGCCTTTTTTTTTCCATACACTAAAGAAAACTAAATTTTCAGACTATAATTCAGACCCAAAAAAAACTCAATTTCCATAGTGTAATAAATGCTTCAGATTATGAGCATTTTTGCAACATCTAAAATCATTAATCGACTAAACAGTAAAGAATATTGTAAGATCTTAGAGTATAAGTGTATAGTGGAAATCAGAAAGTGCAAAACTAGGATGATCCAATATAAATTATATAGTTGGATTGGTGAATTGTAAATTATGATTTAAAAATAGTCACCAAATATAAGGCTTGGATTAAATATCTCGCATTAATTTTTGTTGTCGGCAATTCTATTTAACTTGATACTTAGATAGTATTTCTTAGTTGAAAAACATGTATCTTACAAGTTAGATTGATTGTCTCCTTTAGACCCAGTCTGGCCCTATCTGCAATAGTAAGATACGAACTAAGCAAACGTGGAGAAATAAACAGTAGCTGAAGATGAGAATCATTGATGTCGATTCCGGAGATATGTGCCGCTGTTATTTTCAACGATCTAAAGTTAGTATTTAATAAATGTAATTAAAAAAATTGATCCCTACAATTAAACAGATAAGAATTTACCCTATCTGGTCGTCGGACGCTGCCGCAACTACTTCAGGCCTAACATGGCCTTTATCAAATTTAGAGCTATGGATTTTGTTTAAATATTAGCTTAACGTGAGTGGATTTGCCAACCCACAGCTTCACATATTCCACATTTATATTTTGTCACCCAATTGATGATTCTTTATCCTAGATTTAAAAGTTGACGTAACACACTAAATTAAATGTAGTATGTATATACATGTGATTTTTTATTTTTATTTTTTTAAAAAAAACCGTCGGAAATTTGTAAGCTTCGCAATAAATGTTGCTATTGGTTTCAGTAAAATGCATGTGTGAAACGCATAAACTAACAGTAGTTTTCTTTTCGTCGATTTCTTACAATAAAAAAAATTACAAGTAAAATAAATCAACAACAACTTCCTCAAACAAGGGATATTTCATCCAAGATTTTCTTATAAAATACTACCTTCGATTCTCTTTTAAACAAGTTACATATTTAAAAAGAAAGAATCTACTACATCATTCATTCAACTTCCCAAAAGTTAAAAGACATCTAATCTCTGACATGAAAGATTAATATTCGTTTTTTTCTAATATAAATTAATTTCCTCATTTGGAATTAAATATTAAAATTCTCTAGGATCAACAAAAATAGAATCTCCACCTGGTGATTTAGTCCAATCACCAATAGAACCATCACTATAATCTTCTCCAAGCCGTTTAATACACCACAAATCCTCATCACAAGATAATACCTTCCAATGTGGAATCCCTCTTCGGAAAGGTTCTCCTCCAGCGACTTCTGCCACCACGACACTGCATCCTCCTTCCTTTGCGAGATTATGTGTGTGAGCACACAATGCTTTCACCATTTTCTCTACGAGTGGTCCTTCACCACCGATTCCATACATAAAATGTAATCCAAAAGGTTGGAAAACCGCGGGAATAGATGGAATTTTCAAAAACGGCAGTGTTTTATCCATTATGCGCGTTGTTTTGGCTAACACACGTCGTAGTTTTGATGCACCACGAACTTCTAACCGGAACGAGTCTTTACAGTTCCACACACTTAAAACCGCCCATGAACCGGGTGGATATTCGAGAAACTTGGCTGAACCGGGCCATGACCCGAGTCCTGATCCATAACAGCTGTCACGTGGAACAGCGACGAATGTTCCAAGCGAAAGTTTGTTATTGAGAACCGAGTCAATGTCACGAGGGAAAAACTCGGTTGTGTTAAACCGGAGTCGGTATAGTGACTCAGCATCAGTTGGATCAAGCTTCATTATGGTGACTTTGTTAGATATATTGATCTTGTGTGCGTAAACCGGGTTAACCAAAATGGACGGCGTACGAAATTTAGAGTAACCACATTTCTCTATAAAAAGATTAACCGAAGCGTGATTATCATTCTCAGTAGCGATGTAAGAATATTCAGCACCGTTCTGATTAAACCATTTCTCTATCTCCTTCACGAGCTTAAACCCTATTCCTCGCCTCCTGCGTAATTTAAAATGTGAAGTAATTAGCGCTAATTACTCGTGATTTAATTAGCGTGAATTACGTTGGATTTAGGGAAATTAAAAACGGACCTGTGAGTAGGAGAAACGCGGAGGCCCAAAACGTATGCGAGTTTAGTGTAAAGTGGTTTAGTAGTAACGACGTCGTTTTTTGATTTATGAGTTAAATCGAGTGTTTTGCTACCACATGTAACGGTTTTGATACATCCCCGAATCATTCCAACTAACTCCTTCTTCTCCTCTGTACCAATCTCAGCCACCTGTTACAATTTCCAAATCTTACTAAACGGTTTTTTTTATTATTAATTATGTAATCTTTTTATAAAAAAAAAAGCTCAACCCTTTTCGCTAGAGTTAGTTCATGTATTTGATTCATGTATCAGTAGTTAAAACAAACAAAAAACTTCATGATTAGTGAGTACTAAGATATTAGCTTTAGATATTAAAATCAGGAACTTAAACTTAGAAAAAATGGGTTATGTTTTGTTTGTAACACACACAAAAAAAGAAACAATATATCAACATTTTCATCAGTTAGTTCTTCCCTGATTAGTATTTAATTATCAAGAAATGACCTCTAACTTGAATAACTCTCTTTAAACTGAAGCTTCAAAATATTTTTTTAATAAAAAAAAACTTGAATAACTTGAACTTAAGAAAAAATGGGTTTTGTTTTGTTTGGGATAAGAATTGAGTTAGAGTAGTTACCAGCATGAGGTAAGAAGGTGAATGTCGGACACGGCAAATTGGGTCACCTAAGAGATCGGTGAAGAGAGAGAGTTTTCCGGTTGGACCAACTTCGCAACGCCGTTCAACGTCTTCCACGGTTGCTAAGTCCTTACTCGGGTCGTATTCTCTAACCTCTAAAACCATCGACATATTCTTGGTTTTTATCTCAAATTCTCAAAAACAGAGGAAAAAGATAGAGAGAGAGGGAAATGAAGAATTGACAACGAGTGTAAAGTAGCTAGGGTTTTATATAGAGGAAGGAGTGACTGTTGGTGGTCTGTTGCAATTAAAAAAGGTCAGCAGATTTTCCGAGGACATAGGATTTTATTTTTATTTTATGAAAACTTATACTATATTAAATTAAATAACGTGAGGTATAAGCAAAGAACAGAGAAGCTATGATTTTTTTTTTGTTGGCCTCAGAAGCTATATAGGAGCTTTCCAGTTTGAAGATTTTTTAAAAGGAGAGACTTTAAAAGTTATTGAAAATGACTTTTACTATTATCTTTTTTGTTTTGCCAACCAAAATCTTGCTAAAATTTACGGTTGTTTTTTTATTTATTTACAGTAACTTATGTATAATAATTGAATAGTTAAAGTTAAACTTCAAGGGAAAAAAAATTATTAAGTTTTAGGCTGTTCTAGAAATTTACGTGAGAGTACTATCAGCGGAGAGAGTTAATAGGAGCATATATTAGTTCCCTGTTAGTTATGCTCATTTTTCCCAATATTATTTTTCTTAAAATATATTGATGTTTTATAAATATTGAATATATAAAATATATCAATTTATTTAGTGAAGTTTGTAGTAGACAAATGAACGCATCTAGAAGAAACATTTATATTTTGAGATTTACAGGTACGAAAAAGTGAGTTTGGATTTGATCTAATCTAACTAGTAGTTTTTTGGGGGGGTAAAATATCTAACTAGTAGTTATTAATAAAGTATTCGAATAATGGAGGGATTAGATTATTCTTATTTCTTTTTCTCGTTCAGTTAATTTAAAACTAATTTTATCAACTTTACTTAGGAAATTATTATTGATATCAAAGAGAAAATCTATAGGGAATTAGAATAAATTTAGTAGAACTAAGATATAATACTTTTTCGATGTAATGATGTGAGAATATTAATGGGTGATTAATAGGAGTACTGAAATCGAACTTGCCCGTTAAAGAGACGTGGAAAGTGGGCGCGAGAAGTGGAAATGGCGGCGTATGGCTTTCCCTCTCTTCTCATAATTTTTTATCGTCTCGTGCTCGTCATGAACCATTTGCTAGATATAACCATTTGGTCTCAAGCCCACCAAATTGTTACTGACACAGCCTCGTAAATGAGCCGTTTACCTATGGAACAATCATATTATTCACTTCATTACTTGAATCCATCTCAAAATTTTCACGAACTTTTTTAGCAAACTTCTTCTTCTGACACATGTAGATTCCTTCTTCCCTTTGATGTATTTACACCCCAAAAAATATACTCCTTCCGTTGTATAGTTGAGGTTTTAATTTTTTTATTTTTATTTTTTAAAAATTATCATTCTCTCTTTTTTATTTTTATGTAAATGTTGAAATAAAAAGATTGTTTTACCCTTATATTAAACTGGATACTGTTTTACCATAATTTATTTTCAATTAATAAATAAGGGATCAAATAAATATTTTAGACGTGAAAAAGTCTAAATCGTCAACCAAAATAAAATAAAATAAATATTATTTTTTCGAAATAAGTTATATTTAAATTCTTTTCTATTGACTTTTTTAGTTCGAGAATTAATTTTTTATAATTAAAATATAAAAGTTAGATCATAATGGAAATCAGTGATGGATCTAACTAAGATACAATGGGTGCATGTGACCCCAATTACTTGATTAAATTTTTAATCACACTATGTAAAATATCAAAATTTTATGTATTTATTTAGATAATTTTCTATTTATATTCCTGATAAATCTCTGTTATGTTCTTATTTATCCCCTTTCCATCAATTATTATGTATTTATGATTTTCATTTTCCTAAAATAATATTATATGTTTTTATCTCATTACAGTTTTTATTATATAGGATATAAATATGCAATTAAATAAATATCATTAAAGGAATAATAATCGTTATTACAAAAAAAGATTATATTGTTCTGTATTATCAATAATTAAATATCTAAACTGACTTTTTATTAAACAATATTTAATTTAAACACAGATTACAATAGTGAAATTACTACAAAAAATTAAGTTACAAATTCCAACCTAATATATTTTTAATACAATGTATTTTTTAAAACTATAATTTGTGCCCTCGATACAAAAATAATATGGATTTACCCATGATGAGAATCTGACCTTGTTGTTATATTCTGATAAACAATGTGTGCTCAAGGTCGCATTTTTCAAATCCTTGCGTAATGAATGAAGTAGCTTTCGATCTTTCTGAACCAAGTTCTCGGTTCTTCCTTATAAAGCTTTGTGACTGATCAACATTGACAACTTTGTGTAACTCTAGGTGTACATGAATGCACTCATCACCATAAGATGATAAAGGGTCCAGTTTTTGCATGTTGTAGTGGTAATAATGATTTGAATGGTTTCCCATCTTGCTATTGGTGCATAGATGATAGACCTCATTATAATCTACACCAAACCTTTGAACATACCCTTTTCTATTTATACTTCTGACCCCGTTTAATTTCTATTTCAAAAGACCATGGAAGTTCAACAATACCAAATGATCCCCAAAGACAACAAAAAAAAAACCTCTCAAACAATATAAAATGTTTAAGAAATTTTTTTTTTTAGTTTATCAAATATTTTGCAATTTTCTATAGAAAAATCAAATTTATTTGATCTTTGTAATTGTAAATATTTATATTCCGCAGTATTTTATGATTTTTAAGGTGTTTTTTATCTATATTATTAAAACATGTTAGAAAAAAAAACATTATATTTATGTGTAATTTATATACGATGTCATTGAATATTAACTTAATTAAATTTTATTAATTAATAATAATTATGAATATAACATTATCTCTACTAAATATGTTTTCAAACAGTATAATTATTAAATATGTATATAAACAATCTAAAAGAATAGATCTCAATTTTCTAATGAATTAAAAAATGAACAACTCATATATATTAAACTTTTAACTAAAATGATCAATATAATTAAATAATATAATACATGAGTTACTTCTATAAACCATAAAATTAATTTTTGGTAAACATATATGCAACTATATTTTTGAACATATTTCAACTATTAAAAAAAAATAAAAACGTGAAAAAAAAAATCAAACTTGTTATTAATAGTTTTCTAATTTTCAAAATTCAAATTATTAACTTAAAAAGCGTAAAATTTTAAAAATTAAATCAAAAAAATTTGTAATTTGATAAAATAAAAACATTAAATTAATTAATATATACATATATATAGTGCGATGCATTAAATTTTTGAACTTATAATTATGGATTTTTGTGGACATACTCTAAAATATTAAACAACTGCAAAACGGGTTAAAATAATTAGTTAATCTATTTTAATTACAAAAATACTAATCCAACAAATACAAAATAGTTTAAATAAATTGGGTATTATATTTTTACTTTTTAAAATATGTAGTTTAATTATATAAATATATAAATTTATATGACTATAAATATATAAAATATAAATTTATACTATTCATAAAAAGAGTTAATCATAAAAAGATTAAAACTTTTCATTGTTAAGACGGAGTAAAATCTAATTAAATATTAAATGATGTTTTTAAAAACTAATAAAATATAATTAATATATTTTGAAACATTTATAGACTTTAGTTAGAAAATTTGATATAAAAGATCACATAAAATATGTTAGTAGAATAAATACATATGCATTTGATGTAAACTTATATTAGTTAGTGGTAAATATTATAATTATATTAGTAATCTAAATTTATTTATAAAATGAATCTGAGAATGTTTGTGTTAATGACACATTGATTTTTTCTTAATAACATATAAAAATAATGTTTTCTCTTTTTTTTTCTCAACCAATATATAAAAAAAAATTATTACGAGAAAAAAATTAGATCTTTGCAACCTACCAAGATACTGCAATCTAAAATCCAAATGTTAACTCTAGTCCTGAAAATAGCTTTTATATATCATAACTCAAAAATCATTCGACAATAATGATTGCTTATGAACCCTACACTATAAAAACAAACAAAGAGCATACGTGAATCTTTGTCGACATGTATTAAAAAGAAAACAATGTAGTCAACAATTCGTTCAAATTTTCATATATTGAAACCGACAAGAAAAACACTTCATGATTTAATAACGATATGTATGGGGACGACATTTTTAGTTGGCAATAGAAAACAATTGATGTATTCAACTTATTTATTAGTTGAAAAATCCTCTTTTAAAAGCTAAAGTTACTAAAGTCAGGCTACTCCAATGACATAATTAATCATTTAAAAAATTCTCTGGTAATATTCACCTCTTAAGAACGCATCAGAGTGATGGAATTGTAATCGAGAATTATTAGCAAAATAAAATCGAATAAAGAATATATCTTAGCAAAGTGCGTTTGACATAGCCCCCACTTGTTTCCATAACAATCTTAAGCCTTTTTAATCAAACTCTTCTAAAAGTTCAATTAAATTAGCAAGTGGTGTCACTAAAAAAACCAAATTATTCTGTCAACATTCAAAATAAGAATGTCGCCCTAATTAGTCAGTTGATATAAATATATGCTTATAGACGACATAAACAATTTGAATTTGCTTCCGTCTATTCATGTGATCAAGCATTTTTCCCCCGAAAGGATTGTCTAATCATAGATATTGTAGGATGAGGATTCCCACCTTTTTCAAAAAGTAAGATACCAATTTACGTATCTTTTTTTTTTTTTTTAACAAAAACCAATTTACGTATATCCTAATATCCTTTTATTTCATTTACTGTACGCTATGGATGTTATCGTCTCGTTATTCCCATTACAATAGAAATTTATAAGAAAATCTGAATGGGAATAATATATTACTCAGAAATCAGAATGAAGAATTTCAAGCTAAAATAACAATATTCTGAGTAATGCCAAACATACAGTGAATTCCAAGCATTTCCACAAAAAAAAAAAAAAAAAAAGAAGAAGGAGAAAAAAGTCAAAGTTGTAGTCATCAAGAAAAAACCCAAAATCCCCTCAATCAATTCTAAAGAAAAATAAAAGATTGTATTCAAAATCATTAAATGTGTTGTTAGCATCTAAAGCTTACCAATGTGCATTATCTTAAATATATAAAGTCTAAGGGACTATATTAAATTTATATAAATTTGTGTTTTATAAATAAACACAACCAACTAGTGATTGTGTTTTTTTTTACCAACAAAATGAATTTATTCTCACAAGAAATAGATACACTAATGTGAGCTTTTGATTCAGATAAAGATACAACAATACTAGAAAGTTTGTGTATTCTTAAAAAAGGATTACCTTACTAATATAGTGTTTAACTAATTAAATAAAAGTTTAAAAATGAGTTTAACTGTATTTAGATAAATAAAGGTCTGTATTAAGGTAGATACAAACCGTATATTATCATCTTTCTACATTGTGAATGATGAATACTTAACATAAAGTAAAGTAGACTAAAAATACACAGATTCAATATTAAAGTTTGTCACTATATTTTTGAGTATGTATTACATTCCATAAAATATTTGTTTATAAGCAAAGACAAGAGTATAAATTAAAGAATATTTTTTTAAAATATTTGAATTCAAATTCACTAGAATCCAAAAGTATAAAAGTAAAAAAATAATAGATCTTTGTAAGGATATATTTTTGCTTTTCAGCCTGTTTTACAATGTCTCTTTTGCCACTTAAAAGCTTTCTTCTAACATCACTGAAAGCTTCCTTAAATACTTTTTTAAGTGTCCTGAACTTTGCATATTCTTAGAAGTTTTTGAATTTTCACATTTTTAGAAGTCATTGAATTTGCACATTTCCAAACATTCTCAATTTTGCACATTTCTGAAAGTCCTGAATTTTACATATTTCTGGAAATTTTAGATTTTATACATTCTGGATAATACATACTAGTAAGTTTCAGATAGTTACAACACATTTCATAATTTTGAATACCACATTTTTTCTCTTTAGAATTGATTGGGTGGTCTTTAGCTTTATCTTGATGACTGCCGCCTTCACTCTTCTCTTCTTCTTCTTTTTATGTAGAAATGTTTGACATTCATTTCATGTTTGGCTTTTTTTTCATTTTTTCACTCTACTACTCTCCCCCAAAGTTGTATATGCAAATTCACTACTCTCCCCCAAAGTTGTATATGCAAATTCACTACACATGAGTTTTGTCCGTTTGATTTCCACAAACCATCATTGCAGTCAGTACCGGTCCTTCCTTTTAGAATACTAAAAGCAAAATATAAAAAAGGCTGGTTTTAAGACTTGAACTTGGGTTGTGAGACTCTAATACTAATACTTAAACCACTACACCAAACAAACTTTTATAAATATGGACTGAAAATGGTTTATAATATTTGGGGCTGGAACCTAGTGCTTCTTCAGCTTCCCTCCAAAGCCGGGCCTGATTGCAGTCATACTTTTTCCGGCTAATACCTTTTGACTATATGGCCACTATAATCTACTGGGGAAATATTAACAAAATACATATTTTACATATTTATCTGATCAAGAGTGGACTTTCCTTGGTACAAAAAGACGACAATCCCAATATTAATATGATGTCATCTATGTTAAAATAAATAAATGACAAAAGCACTTACGTCACAGGATTCACAATAACCATTTGTATGTGTGTGAAAGATTCACAATAAACTAAAGAGACGAAATTTCTCAAATATTTGTTACAAAAATAACGAAACTACTTAAATATAATGGTGAGTAGTTTCAGGCATTTCTTTTTATTGTAATTTGGTTTTTTCCACCCACCGTTACGTATGATGCGGTATGCCAATTTTTGTTTTTAACATGTAATTTTAGTTTAGTTTGACCTTATAAGTAAAAAAGTATGTGAAACTAAACTGAAACTTGGTTTCGGTTTTCAAATCCAAGTTTTTTTAATTCAGTTAAGATTAATACACTTTGGCAATCAAATTGAAGTATGATATTAAATCTATGAGATTAAAATATAGTATAAGTTTGAGATTTTGTATATACGATGATGAGCTTTTTATAAACATAACATAAACCATGGACCACATCGGATGACGCAAAATGTCGAGTAATTAGCAGACAGAATAGTGTTTTGTGTTCAAATTTGTAGAATTCAAACACGGATCATAAAACTGTATGATTCTTATTATATGTTATAGCTATGAGTAACTGTACCGAATAAAAAACTTACAAATTCCACGACAAATGCCTCAAGAACATCATTGAGACGATCTTGATTTATACCCAATCTCTTTGTAATAATAATATTATTTTGGTTATCCGTACGTTGGCCCGGTGCAGTACAATAAAAATATTTCTCATGTCGTTTAACTTTTTTTTTTTTTTTCTGGAAGGGCCAATAACTTTTAAGAATTTCGAGCTTAGCAGTCATAATCTTTTTTTTTTTGATCGAAGTCATAATCTTTCTGGGTCCAAAATAAATCTATAACTATATTCGTATAAAATAATATCTCCTCCATATCATTATATTTCAACCATAACTTCTATACTATTAAAACATGAGACATTTTTTAAAAACATTTATCCATATTTTATATTACTTGTAATGACACTAAGTATTATTGATTTTGCTAAAAATTCAATATTTAATTACAGAAATTAAATTTATCTCTACTAAATATGTTTCTAAACACAATAATAAATAAATAAACATGTTCACAAACACTACAATAAATAATTAAATATATATCTAAATAATATAAAAGTAATGGGTTAAACCTTTTTTTTTTTTAAAAAGTTGACAAAGAAAATAATCAATTAGAAAAATTTGGATATTTTTTGAATATTGAAAATCTGAAAATAGCTGAATAGGCTATAACCTCTATAATTAAGTCTTTTTCGGGTTAATCAATCAAACAAATCATAATTATTTGATGCATAACATATTAAATTGACGAATTAATCTAGTATTTTTGTAAATGTGAAACTGCATTCATTTAAACTAAAATAATTTTATATAAAAAAATTATTATACATACAACATATAATATATTAAAAACTATATATATATATATATATATATATATTTATATGTATCCAAATAATCTGAAAATAATAGATCATATTTTCTAATTTATTTTACTTTAATTTAAATATAATTATTTGACAAAAGAAATAAATAATTTAAAATAATTGAATATTGTTATGAATCTTAAATATTCTGAAAATAGTTTTAACTAATTTTTTGTGGGTTGCTCTGTTAAATTATCCAAATTATAATTATATGATCCGAACATAAAAAATTGACTGAGTAACTTATTTATTTTTATAAATGTACAAAAAAATATAGTTACAAAATGGTATAATGTATAATATAATATATTAAAAATATAAATATGGAAATATACATATATATATATATATATACCGGTAAGAAAATTATACAATCATACTATGGCTATAAAATTAATAGAAATTGTATAGTAGTATTATCTATTTCAAAATAATAATATCAATCATAAGATCTATTAATGTAATACTCTTTAACTTTCCTAAATTTCTAAAAAAAATTAATTTTATCACAGAAATTTATGCTCCAATTAATCAAAAAAATTAATTTTTTAAAATTTTTACAAATAATACATTTTACTCTACCTTTTGGAACAAGTTTACTTATTAGATATAGCATCGTTTCAAGAACACATTATTTTATATTTTAAATTACAGTTCATGAGATTTTATCACAATAATTCGACACTAATGACGATTTCTGAAATTACTCTTGTGTAAATCACAATATTATAGATATTATTATGATAAACCATATTTGTCAATAATTCAGTGGCAGATAATTTATGTGTGGAAGCTTCAGCCTTTAATCCGGTTTTCTTCAAACATATATCCATTCAATTAAAAAAAAAATGATTTTTTGTCTAATTAACTTTTATTTATTTTTTAATATTTTTTTAATGGAAGCAAACTGATTGTCCATGTGTCGTCCATTTCAGCAATCACAAACAAATATATCAATTGTGATTATGATTTTGATGAAATTGACCACATGTAAAAAGATTTATGTATTAAATTCAAATTTTTTTTACAACAACAAAATTCAACTTTTAAGTTAATTCATGTGCTTTATAACATGGTTATTAATCGATCATGTATAGAAAATGTAAAAATATATATCCCACCATCTTATGTATACTTTATTACTAAACTCAGACACAAACCAATCTATATGACTGTGAATTAAAGAAAATTGAATGTTGCCTACGATTACGACATAAGAATCTTAATGAGATCAACTTGTATATGAATAAAAAAGAGCATCGAGGATCCATTAGCCACGTGGTCGTTATTAATTTCTTCGCATTATTTACTTAACAATGCAATTAGTTACTAAGCCCTAATCTTTCACTTTAATTTATTCAGCACTTCATAACGAGGAGGAAGCCAAGACCAGTCAAAGCCACGAGCCAAAGTTTTCAGATACCGTAATGACTAAAATGCCTCTGCTATGTCTCTTGGTTATGAAAATGAGGTCCAGCTGTGAATGTTGGAGGGGGACAAAGGGGCGAGGAAGAGAGACAAAAATGGTGTTGTTGACATGCTGTGTAGGAAAAAGTAACGAGATAGAAAGAGGAAGAGTTGCTAAGGTTATGTCTAATCAAACAATGAAGTGGGTGTAGGTAACGATCGAGTAACTTTGGGATATCGATGTACTGATGTCCACATAGCAGAAACCGATAGAAACCTGAGATTCGTTTTGGTCTCATGCGAATACGGACACCGGTTCAGATAATTATTTAGTAAAAAATGTGCATGTCATGTGATTACTATTCTCAAATTTGTTCACAAAGATATAAGGGTTGATTGGTTATGACTTATGACTATCATAATCTTCTTTAGGGGATTTGCTGCAAAAGAACTGATTTAAAAATTATATAGTAACATTTTTTAAAACCCAGTAATTTTATCTATAAACGCCAGTAATGTTTTGTAACTTTAAGACAATAAATGGAAATATTAATATATATTCTGTTTCAAATTATATAGTAGTATTGTTTAAGAATTCATATTTTTGTTTGTCGTTTTAGGTTTTTGATTAAAAAAATTGATATTAATATTATTAAATATCTTTAACCTCAAATCTATGAAATAATATCAATATTCAATTTTTTTTAGAGATATTACATAATTTCTAGTTTTTTAATATACATTATGTCAACAAATTTAAACATGTAAATAATAAATTTTTTTATCGGTTTTCACTACTAGTATGAATTTGTTTAAAAATTACAGATAAATTTTACTGGATCATCTGAATATAAACTCATTTAGCAGGCACATATTTATATCTATAATAAATTAGGCTAGTTAAATTAAAACTTTTATAAAAATGCTGGTAACTAATTAATAGTAGTAGTAGTGTAATTAAACTTCATAACTATGGTGAGGGCAAATTAGGCCGCATAAACTTACGCTCGTTCGCACCTAATCTATATTGCCTTACGCCTCTGATTGACCCATAAATCTTGTATATACCTCTTATTATTTTTTATTTTTTTTGTTGTAATCAACAAAAAAACCAGATATATCTTGTATACCTCCTCATGTATTTATTTATACGAAACTTAAGTTATACATATTCACGAGTGTCCTTATACGTCCAGCATAATTGTACGAACTTTTCTTTCGTAGATTATGAAATGAGTGCTTGAAGTTACGTTTTCCGTATAACCCACGATGTTTATGGCAAGAAACGTTTCGATAGATTGTACAACTCGAGACTGGGGAACTAAAATATATCTGACCAAAATATATCTGACGAAAAAGAAAAAAAAAAATATATATATATATATATATAGTTCTCGTAATTATATTATCTGAGAGTTATGTGGCGTGTAGGTATTGACGCGAAACACAAATCAAACTAGTAGATAGGAACAAGAGACAAAAAAAAAAATTTAACTTAAGAAAAAAATATAATATTCCGATTTCATATATATAAAAACTTATATATATACTAAAAATTTGATTTAGTTATTTATATCACCAAAATATATTTAACTTTTCGATTGCCTATCTAAAAAAACTCTAAAATTAAGCGTGTTTAAACTGTAATAGTGAAAGAATAGATGATTTACTGGAAAATCATTCGCAATACCGTGTGAGTGAGGCTAAAATACGGAAAATAGTCATATGGTGATTGTAAGAACAATATATTATGAATTTCGAATCTTCTGGTTAACGCAACAACCACCGAACAAAAGTGTACCGGCCCATGAACCTAGTGAGTGGACATGAAGTCTACTAATAGGGACGGCCGGGGAGTTATAAGTGATATCAGAGCTAGTTAGCCATCCTATCCTAGTGCTGACCTAGGAGACGTTCTGGGACTAGTATGAATTCGCAACAAAGCATTGCGCTTTTTGAGTGGTGATGAATTATAATATCCCGATTTTTGATGTATGAAAATTTATATAAAGAAGTAAAAAAATTGATTTGGCTACCTTTATCACCAAAAATGCATTTATCCTTTCGGAAGCATTTCTAGAGAAAATTCTAGGGTTAAGCTTATTTGAGCTGCAATAGTCAAATGATTGGTGACGTACTGGGAAATCATTTACGGTATTGTGTGAGTGAGACCATAACACTAGAAACAGTCATGTGGTGATTATAGAGACAGTATATCATAACTTTATAATTTTCTGATTAATGCACCAACCGTCAAATAGGAGTGGGTTGGTCCATAGACCTAATAAAAAAATATGTGGACAACACTAATAATAATGATCGGGATATTATAAAAAGGATAAATTTTATATAAATTTATAATTTATATCTATTATATAAAGTTATAATTTATATCTATTATATCAAAATATAATATTTTTAAAAAAAAATTCATTTTCACTTTACCTCGGTTGTGACTTACAAAAAATATTATTGATTTTTGTATAATTTTTAAGATATTCATCAATAATATTAATATCAAATATCATTTATTCTACTAAACTTGTTTCTAAATAAAACATTTATTAGATATGCATCCAGAAAATTTTAAAATTATACTTTTCACTTATATAATAAATTTAAAATTAAAATAATAAAAATTTATATTAAATATAAAAATAAAAAATAAATATAATTAAATAATATATTATATTAACTATTTTTATAAATCATAAAACTAAACTTAGTAAATATACATAATAGAAAAATAATTTTATATTTTTAACTTAATAAATTTTAAATATTAAAATTAGTATATATATATATATATATTAATTATATAGTAAGATGGGTAGATATGTTTACAATTACATGTTGTTACAGTTTGTTTCATTAAAATATGTAAAATGATTAGACAATTTCAAAATGGATTGATTAATATATTAAAAAATCAATTTACCAATTTTGATAATAAGAACATTAGAAATAACTAAACGATAGATTTTCATATTTTAACTTTTATAATATGTAACTATAGTTAGATAAAAATTAAATTAAATATAGCAATATTTAAACATAAACAAATTTAATAAATTAATGGAATAGATTTTCACTACTTAAAATAAAAATATCAGCATATTTCAAATTATAACTTTCAAAAATATATTTTTTCATATAAATAAAAAAATATTAAAAATCAATTAAATATATCATCCATTCTTAAAACATATTAAAATTATATAATATATTTATACAAAAATAAAACTGATGACATATCTTAAACTTTTAAGTTTATAAATATACTCTATTAAAAAAAGAATTAAACATTAGAATAAAATTCTATCATTTAAACAGATCAATATCTATTATATTACTGATGAATATAAACATGATATTAAAATATCATATTATTATAAGAAGATTGTTTATATTAAATTTATAGTTAACTAAAAAATTATTTAAAACTTATAAATATTATAAAATTATTTTATTAAGTCTACTCAGCACAGATTATAATCTAATTTAAAAATATTTGCGAAGGTTTTAACTTCTAACCGGTAAATGTGATAAACCGAAGAAAAAAAAATTTGCCCATCATTTCTTCTTGTGTGAGAGTATATAAGTTAACTGAGCTGTGGTGTGTTGAACCCATTGAATCCACCAATTTTCAAATAAATCCAACCGACAGCCCAAATAGATGAGTGGACTTAAGATAAATTTCAGTCATTAGCTGAAATGATATATACTCACACGTTTCGTTATATAACTTCAAAGTTCGGGATCTTTTATAAGCTCTGGAATTACACGATTTTCAGAGTAAACCATCCCTCTTACATTATGTATACTGGTTTTAATATTCAACACTAAATTTTTTCTTCTCAACATTTCATATTATTGTTATCATTTCTTCTTTTGTGTGAGTCGAAATCAATGGAATTGGTTCCTTATTTAATTCAAAACTGGATTTTATTTTTTATTTATTTAAATTTTATTATATTGCTATAAATTGCTAAAAATATGATTAATCTAAATACCAATTTGAACATTTTAACTAGAGTTTCAAACCAAAAGTTGTATCTAGAGATTTGCAATTATAATTAATCTAACTTTTGAATTTCTCTTTTGTTCTTGTTTTTGTTTTAATATATCAGATAAGCTAAGTGAGTGCAATATAAAAAATCAGTATCTGTTTGATGAAAATTGGTGAAATTACTAGACTTGGTGAAAATTGGTGAAATTACTATATATTATCATGAGCTTTGATATGCCTCGAATGATTCGACTAAAATCATTTTTAGACCTATGTGCATATATATATTTACAAATAAATAACTAATCGTATCTATGTGTACATAAATATTTGATCTGTGTTGGTTAATGAGGATAAGAAGAGCGAAACATGGAAGTGAGACATGGAGCGTTGTCTACTGCTAATGCGAATCATGTCATCATAGCTTCTGCCAATTAATCGTCCTCGTCTTGTCAAATCAACGCCAATCATCATGATCATCATCACCATTCCAATTCATCATCCTTGCATGGCAGACATAATAGGCAACTCCTCTTTTTTTTAAAAAATGATTATAAGAAACTTTTAGTTATGATATTAATAGACTTAAATTTTTAAGGATTAAACCAAATTTCCTTGATTACTATTAAATATTAGTTAATTTTATTCTTTTTAAACCAAAACTTAAAACTTTAAAATTTTTTTTGTCAATATGCATTCTCCTTTCTCATCTCTCTATGTATCCAACTATATACAAGCAATATTTGATTAAATTTTATCTTAGGTTTTTTTTATTTATGTTATATTTTAATCTTCTAATTCATAACTATTAAACTAGATATGATTATGATTCATTTACATTTATAAAAAATATTTAGGGTTTATATTAAACGTTTACTTTTGTATCTAAAAATAAACTATTTTTTATTAAATAACTAATGAATCTGCTTTTGAATCTGAAAAAAAAATCTGTTTCAACAGAAGATATTGGTTTAGATGATCTGATATGATCCCAGTGAAAAAAAAAAAATATTAGAATATCATATAATAAAAAAGATAAAATACAACACAAATATTTAATTAAAAGATTTTATCAATCTCGTGGTCATAATTTATTCTACTGAAAAAAATATTTGAAACTATAATAAATAAAATCTTGATAAAAAAATATTTTAAATTATAAATGATTGTAGAGTACATTTATAATTTTATCGATAATTTATAAAAAAAAAAATTAATATTTTTCTGACTTTGGTATAAAAAATTTCTGGCTCCGGTCGCACTGTAGCACTGTCAATAATAATATATCATCCTCTTTGTCAAAGAAATAAAAATATCATCAGGTTCGGAAAATGCATCCCAATTAAGTTTCTTAATCAACCGACGTCGACAAACAAATATTGTGTGTTCGATGTGCATTCCTGTAACTACACAACTTCATGTGACGTACCACACATTTATCGGAAAGTATTTATAAATAAAATAAATAACTTGGAAATTTTTTTGTATACATTGGTCTACATAATTAGGATTTTATCTTAATCTTTTTTTTCTTCTATCGGTTCAAATGTGTCCTTTTATGTCATATATTGTCCTTACTCGGGTTCGAGTGTTAAGGTGTCCATAGAAGTTCGAAAGAGACTGATTACGCTAATCAAATGGTAATACGAGTCATTACTGTTTTAAACTCCCTATTTAACAAAATGTCTTTATATAATATTCACTCAAGTTTGAAAGAAATACAAAAACATAGTGTGGACGCCTATTGTGTGCACACAAGTTATGGTTGGTTAAGAAGGATTGTGTCAAATCCATAAGACCACTAGGTACATAATTCAGATGTGCACTTAGAGATGATATACCAAAAATCCAGTACGAACAAAATATTCTGGCCACTCAACTCTATCTATCTGTACCTCTATATAAAACAGACCCTTTTTTTGAAATTTAACATTCATTTCGAAAAAAATAATAATAAGAATTTCTACGTATCTTTATTTAATTATATGTTTTATCATTCGATTTCATATGTTTTGGATACAAAAATATTACAATATCTTTTACTTTGGATAAATGGTTTATCTTTGGAGCATTTTAGACACGGGAGAAAAGAAACAGACCACATAGGAATATAATAATAACGACACGAAATCGGATGATTACATAATCATTTGAACAAAGGGAACAGAAGAGATTAAACTAAACTAAATATATAAGGCAGGAGAGATTGTTCCACATGACACAGTCCTCAAGATCGGATTATGTGCTTAATGTCCCCTAATCACTCTTTAGGTTAGATTAGATTAGAGATTCTCGGGCTTTCTTGTTGTCTAAAGCTATTTATCTAATTAACTGATCACGACTCTCTACTCCAAACGCGTGCGTCCACGCTGCACAAGACCTCGTCATCCAGAGGGCCAGAAACCTAGGGAACAAATTTGACTTTGACTTAAATAATGATTTTTTAGCATATTGTTCTTGTCACTAATTATTTTAGACCTCGAAGATGTTAGTGAGAAAATGAATTTTAAGAGATAGTTACAGAAAGTTTATCAAAGAAACTATGTTACTAAAACTGTGATGATAGAAATTTATAAGCTCGATTGTTAGAAATATGGTTGTGTCACAAAAGACATGATTTAAAAATAATACTACATCTGTTTCAATTTTTTAAATATTAGCTAAAAACACAAAATAAGATATATACCTTTTTTCTAAAATATATCATTAAAATATAATTAAACATAATTTTACCAATTAGAAAGAAAATATATAAAATATCATTGGTCACATAATTTAAAAAAAAACTAAAATTATATTAAAAATCTCAAAACATCAAACATGTAGAGACAAAAAATATTTCCAAAACATCAAACAAAGTGAAAGGGAAATAATATATTTTAGTAAGTAGAGCATTTTCCTAATGGATGATAAAAACTGGATTAATAGTTATATGGTGTGATCTGTAAGGAATAACAACAGTATAAAAAGAGTTTAAAGACTGGTATGTTATTTTAAATTAAATGTAAGAGATTATTCAAAAAAGAATATTCTGTTACAATAAATGCATCTTGGTTTCTAGTTTGAGTAGTTTCTTGGATAGATTACAAAGCTTTATAATTCTGACAATAGGTGAAGGAGTTGTGGCAAAACAAACGTCAACCATACAATCATAAACTTAGAAAATATATGTTTATTTTTCGGAATATGATTATGATGTAATTAGGTTTCTTCACATTTATCAAAATTTACATTTTATCTAAAAGTTATATATGTCATTTTTGATTTTGTGGTTATCGATGGGGATCCAATTGTTAAAATATTTTTTTTCTTAATTAAGGTACATTTACTTGATTTCCTTTTACATTTGAACATTTCATTTTTTTTTGTCGGCTTTTCCATTAAAGCCCAAATCTAGCATGATTACAACAGATTTCGTGAACCAATTACAGAGTCCAAACTCATTACAATCCATTACTTAAATACATAGGAATTAAATGTTTAACTGATTTAACGGCAACTGTTGTGGTTGCAGAAGTTTATAGAAATGGACAGTTTCACTTTAAAGTATTATTAGTGATTTATACTAGTAGCACAGTGGTTAAAAACTAGTGCGTTTATAGAAGAATTATGACTTGTTGATTAACGGATGCAATATCGGTTAAACAACAAATTAACAATATAAACATATTATATAACTAGATAAAACATCAAAATATATATTATTATAATAAAAGTAATTATTAAAAGAATTTGTTTTCAATTTTTTATTAATATAAAACTATAGTAAGTATTTAATGAATAATTATTAAAAAATGTCAAATTTCATTTTTTTTTTTGTCGGCTTTTCCATTAAAGCCCAAATCTAGCATGATTACAACAGATTTCGTGAACCAATTACAGAGTCCAAACTCATTACAATCCATTACTTAAATACATAGGAATTAAATGTTTAACTGATTTAACAGCAACTGTTGCGGTTGCAGAAGTTTACAGAAATGGACAGTTTCAGTTTAAAGTATTATTAGTGATTTATACTAGTAGCACAGTGGTTAAAAACTAGAACGTTTGTAGGAGAATTATGACTTGTTGACTAACGGATGCAATATCGGTTAAACAATAAATTAACAATATAAACATATTATATAACTATATAAAATATCAAAATATATATTATTATAGTAAAAGCAATTATTAAAAGAATTTGATTTCAATTTTTTATTAATATAAAATTATAGTAAGTATTTAATGAATAATTATTAGAAAATGTCAAATTTATTCACATATTTTATAATTACAATATTTAAATTTTAAAATTTTAACTTATTAAAATTATTTTGACCAACTAACTAATTTTATAGATGTTTTTAATTTTTAATATTTTTTATTTTAAAATATTTTATTTATTTTTTAATATTTTTTTATTAATCATCTGCAACCGCCCGCAACCGCAAACACTGACAAAAAGCAGCTTTTGTATTTTAGCGGTATAAAATGGTACGAGATGGTATAAGGTAGTTTTTATGATTGTTATTAAACGCCAATAACCACTATCACCCATTGCATTTGTGTTTACGGGTGATAGTAGGTGAACCAATCAACACCTTAAAACAGAGTTAGAGATAAAAATCTATCAACTCGCTGTCGACTCGTCTTTAACTTATGATCGAGATTTTTACGATAGCCAAACTCCAAATACCTAGATCTTTTGGTATAATCTGAAGTCAGCTACTCCATTAAATCAACGCTTGAAATCGCTTTGCCTATATCTCCCAATCGTAAGCCGTAGAAATCCATCAAACAAATTTTACCACCAGATGAAGATGAGATAGGAAGATGGGAGATACAGTTGTAAAATAAGCTCTCTAGAATTTGTCTTCACCAGATATCATTGTTCCATTTCATGATTTACTAGCATGGAGAAAGAATCTTCAGCTTTCAATGAAAGCCTGATATGACCACTTATAACTAAGGATTTACCCTTTGATATTAGCAATTAAAATGTTGTTGAAACTAGAGACTCTAGCCTCACTGCTGGTGTTTGTTCCTTTAAACAAAAGAGATGAAAATCAAATAAAGAGAAGATCGGATGAAAACCTAATAAAAAAACCAGAGAACCCAGAAATTAAATTCAAAGAAATTAAATTTATTAACCAAAATATCTCAAAACTATATATAGAAATAAAAAATCAGACCGTCAATAGAAACCGATGGCTGGTTATCCAAACTCAAACAGAAACTTGAAACTGCTAATAAATTCTAGAGAGCGGTTAGAGAAGAGAAAAAAAGTCTCCCCAGTACTTCATTTTTATTTATTAATTCTAAGATTAGGGGTTATTAATGTTCTTACATTAACATGTATGGAGTTGATTCTTAGATGATGAAAAAAATTTATATAAATGAATGGAAGTAAATTTATAAGAAATTTCTAATGTGATGCAAGTTAATACCATTAATCATGGTGTGATACAAGTAATTGTGGAGTTTTATAGAGTAACATAATGCAAGTAGAATGATTTATAATGGTGTGACGCATGATTTTTCAGCTATTATAGAATTTCTATAACATGTAAAATTTGTCAAATGAAAAATTGTTCTTATAATTATTTTCCAAAATTTTTGTAATAAAAATAATTTTCAGAGGGCATAAAAAATTACGTATCAAAAACCCAAATTAACAATAATAATTATTCAAAAAAAATTGAGCTATATTTCGGCTACTCATACACGTTTGAACATATGACAAACTTACGGAATATTCCATCAAAATTCCAAACGGTACAGCCCATTAACAGCAGCTTCGCTTGGCCTTTTTTCTAATTATTTCTCAAAAAACATTATAAACGGGCCGAAAGAAACATATTCTTCCATATTCAAATTTTCATGACCGTTGTATGTCCTTCTCTTCATTCTCTCTGAAGGAACCGAGATAACACTCTATCTCTCTCGATTTGGTTTGTGGTCTAGCATGGCAGCAAAAAAGATCCCGGCGGCGTATGAGGTCTTTGCGCCGGATTGGTTTCATTAACGGACGAGACTCGCCGGACGGATCTCTCGTTTGAATCGGCATTAAGCTGTATACGATGAGTTTCTTTGCTCTTTTCTGGTGTTTGAGTTTTAGATCATGGCTATTGAGACGAACTGGGTGGTGATAACGTTTTTTTTATTTTAGATGTCTTCTTTATATTTCTGAATTGATTTGAATTTCGTTTGTGACGAAGAATATAGGTTAGGGTTTTACTGATTTCTTTTCGGAGAAGCTAACTGAAGAATCGCGATTCTGGTTTGACATCAATATTTCTTTAACGAAGAAAGAACATTGGTTAATTAGGGTTACTGATTGTGTTGTGAGAAACAAAATTAGGAAATGCAATGATAACAATCTCTCGGTTCCAAATGCTCTTGCACGATTCCTCGTTATGTGACGAGTCTTAGAACTGTGGGAAAATGTGGTTTTTTCTGTGCGTTATTACAGGCTGACTTTAACTTAAACGTTGAATTCAAATTTGTTTCTTTTATGTGCAGCTTTTAATTAGTTCCTATAAACAAAGCTATGAGATTATTCAAGAAGAAGAAGAAGATTCTTCTTGTTCATTCAAAAGTAAATCTCAAGGATCCATCTGCATTTAGGCCAAAGAAGAAGTCAGAGTCAGACAAGTGTGAAAAGGTAGCTCCCAACCTGATTCAGGAAGATCAGACCATCAGAAGGCAAAAGATCAAATTCACACTTTGAGTTTGGTTTAGATGAAAAGGCTTAAAGCGTTAGGTAGTAAATTGTTGTGGATTTCTTTAATGTCTGAGATTCTGAATATACCGTTTCTGCTTCATCTTGACAGGTTTTTCACCTGGTATGAAGCGACAATCGATATGGACGGTGTCACCAAAAACAGTTATACAGTAGAGCAGGTAGGGGTTCTTGTTTCATTTCCACTTCCTTGAGATATTTAGAGAAAAATTCGTTTACTGTTTGACAAGACTCTTAGAGGAAGATTTTAGAAACTTTAATTTTACTGATTGTTAGAGATGAACATTGTTTTCACATCATAATGTAAGACCGTTAGGTTCTAATTACTTTGGCATATGAAGTCATTTTGTCCTCCCCTTAGCTAACCAAGACCAAACCTATTAAAATTAAAAAAACGTAGATTGCCGTACATGTGTTTGATTGCATAGATGTACCCGAACGCGCAGGCCTACCTGCTATGTGGATGCTCTTAGTTGCTAACTAACTTTGGTAAAAAAATCTTCTTATGAAAACCAAAACAAAAATAAAAGGTTTCGTAGTGCTCATAGTTTGACACCTATGCCCTACGTCCGCCGAATTAATCTCGTACTTCTAAGTTCCCTTACTCTTCAGTCACACACAGACCACAAAATGTCATGTCAACTTCACACTCTATTCCACTTTAAAGCGGTCAATAATGGCATCTTCTCCTTGAAAGAAATCTTCAGTCTCCAACTCTATAAATAGTTGGACTGATCAAATCTCCATTTCTCACACTCATATCACCAACTATGGCTCGCCCTAACATTCTCCTCCTCTCCCTCTTCCTTATGACTACCATCTCCGTCGTTGCATTGGCCGTAAGTCCTTCAAATCTCATCATCATCCATATACACATGACATTAGTCTAAACTATTTGCCTATAAACTTTGGTTCCTTCGAATTATATTTTTTTTCTTCTTAATTTCTCAGGACGATTGCCTCTACACAATCTCAATCAAAACCGGAACTAGAAGAAACGCCGGCACAGATTCGGTCATAGGGGTTATAATCGCCGAACAATCCGGACAGTTTATCGAAATTCCTAACCTAGAGACATGGGGTGGGAAAATGCCACCACGTCACGACTACTTCGAGAAAGGTAATCTGGACATTTTTAGTGCTAAGGAGCGGTGTCTTCCGAGCCCAGTATGTTTTCTGACTCTGCACTCTGACGACTCCGGCAACAAGCCCCGCTGGTATGTTGAATACGTGGAAGTTAAGACGGCCAAACCTGGATCTCCAGGCACTTATCAACGCTTCGGTATACAGCAATGGTTTGCCCTCGATGAGTGGCCGTATGAGCTAGCTACCGACCGGAACAACTGCCCGAAACGTGTCCGGTCTGAGATCCCGAAGAGTCTCTAATCTATTCAATGGAATGAACAAATGAATCAATGAGGGGTGTCTTGGAGACTTGTTTAATAGTTATAATAATGGTAATATAATAAAACTGTTCTCGTGTTAGCGGGGGATGGCGGCAATGATGTAAAATATACAATCTAATAAAACAGAATCAATGATAACAATCTCTCGTTTAGGGTTAATTAGGGTTACTGATTTGTGTTGTGAGAAACGAAATTAGGAAATGCAATGATAACAATCTCTCGGTTCCAAATGCAGAAGTGGATTTTCTTGCACGATTCCGTTAAGTAACGAATCTTAGAAACGTGTGAATGGCTCACTGCAGGGGAAACGAGTGTTGAGAAACACCCCCAACCTGATTCACGAAAACCAGACCAGCAAAAGACAAAAGATCGAATTCACACTTTGGTTTTGGGTTGGATGAAAAGGCTTAAAGGTTTAGGTAGTAAATTGTTGTGGATTTCTTTAATGTCTGAAATTATGAGTGTTGGATCATAAATCCGCACCGAAGGCTTGGCCTGCAAAGCCCATTGCATTCTCAAAAGCCCGTATCCCGCGTTGGACCGAAGAGGAGGCCGAGTCAAAATAAGGCTTGTGAACAGCCTAAAGATAGTGGGGGAAGTTGGAGATTCTGAGATCCTCGAGGAAGAGGAGCCAAAGGAAGATGTATAAGAGGTTATTTCTTTTCTTTGTAAACAAATTATTCAGTTCAATCTCGTATTTGTAATCTTCAGTTCTTCTTTTCAGGATTTAATCCCCCTTTTACATCCAATAATCAAATAAATTTATTTTGTGAGTTTTGGTGCTCACACTGAATATACTGTTTAGTGCTTTCACCTAGTATGAAGTGACAATTCGCTATGGAGGGTGTCACTAAAGGCTAAATTAATCCCGTGGTTTAAAAGTACTCTCCAGTTACACGGACCACAAGGACCAGTTACACGGACCACAAGGACCACTTCATACTCTACTCCAGAAAAAAGATCTCTATAAAATCTTGTTTGATGTATGATTCAACCCTCTTACTCCTAGAGGAAGATTATTAATTGTTGGATTAAATATTGAAATTTGACTGTTTTACATAGTTGTGAAAACAGTCTGAACACATAATATAAGACGGTTAGATTCTATTTAATTTGCCATATAATATTTAACCAAGACCAAAACCTCTTAGAATAAAATTTAGATTGCCATAGATGTGTTTGATTGTATAGATGCATAATCCAACCCTTTAGATTTTAGATGGTCGTATTAATTAATGAAACTTGAAAAAGCAAACCGAACATGGAATCAAGTCAACTTTTTTATAAATCGTCACAGGCCTCAAGAACGTACCATTTTTAAATCATAATGTCAAATGGTTGGTTATGTTCTAATTAACTTTGGCAGACAAAAATCTTCTTATGAAAACCAAAACAAATAAAAAAAACTTTTCGTAGTTTAAGGTTTTCGTGATGGCAAACGTTCATAGGCGAAGAGAATGTGTTCCATCGAATAAAAAAGTTTGGAGTAAAAATAAAAATAAAAAAATTCGTTCGGACAACGGAGTAGTTTTCGTCGGTTGACACCTCATGCCTAAACTGGCCAAATTAATCACGTGCTTTCAAATACGTGACCACTTCACACTCTAGTCCAAAAAGCAGACAATAATGACATTTTCTCCTTGAAAGAAATCTTAACTCTCCAACTCTATAAATAGTACTGTTAAAAACTCTCACATTCATATCACAAACTATGGCTCGCCTTAACATTCTCCTCCTCTCCTATCTCCTTATCTCTACCATCTCCGTCGTTGCATTGGCCGTAAGTCCCCCAATTCTCATCATCATCTCTAGAACATATGACTTTTTTTTTATCTAGCGACATTAGTTTAAACTATTTGGCTATAAACTTCCGGTTCCTTCGGATTATATTTTTTTCTTCTTAATTAATTTTGCAGGAAGATTGCGTCTATACAATCTCAGTCAAAACCGGAACGAGAAGTGACGCCGGCACAGATTCGGTCATAGGGGTTATAATCGCCGACCAATCCGGAGAGTACATCGAAATTATTAACCTAGAGACATGGGGTGGGACAATGCCACCCGGTCACGACTACTTCGAGAATGGTAATCTGGACATTTTCAGTGCAAAGGAGCGGTGTCTTCCGAGCCCAGTATGTTTTTTGACTTTGCACTCTGACGGCACCGGCAACAAGCCCGGGTGGTATGTTGAATACGTGGAGGTGAAGACGGCCAAACCTGGATCTCCGGGCAAGCTTCAACACTTCGGTATACAGCAATGGCTTGCCCTCGATGAGCCACCATATGAGCTATCTACCGACCGGGACAACTGCCAGAGGAGTGTCGGGTCTGAGATCCGGAACAGTCTCTATTCAATCGTATGAATCAATTAATGAGGGTGTCCTCGAGCCTTTTCTATGTCGTCTTGCGAATGTTTGATTGTCATAATGGTAATTGAATAAAACTGTCCTCGTTGTTAGCGTGGGATGGCAATGATGTAAAAGTATTCAGTCAAATAAATTTATAATGTGTTTTGTTGTGTAACTTATGTTGTGTTTGACTTTTGATAAATTCAACTTTTGATGTTTAATCTTTTGATGACTTCAAATCTTAACTAGCTCAAAGTAATCGTGCATTGGAAAAGAAGGTGATTAGTTGTCTCATTCTCCTCTCCGCACAACATACATCTTTGATATACGCTTATTCCTCGATGATAAAGGTTACTGATAACATGATTGCTCAATTATGTGAACTATTCTCCAACAAAAGAATTTTAATTTAGGTAGAGCTTCCAACTTCCATAATGATCTACATATCTCAATGTGCTGAAATCCATCCAAATTATCATCATGGAAACTTTGGCATTGCTGATTGTGTTGTTTATGATACCCAAATTTGACATTGTACGCTCCATTATTTGAATATGCCCAAATACGTGTATCACTTACTTTGGCAATATAATGCTTGGACTTATTCCCTTCTGCGACGATGAACATAGGTTACAGTTAAACTGGTTATTTTAAAAATGTTCTGAGAAGCGATTTGATCTCGTTGTCGTTGTAACGAAGAAAGAATTTGGCAATTAGGGCTGTTGGTTTGTGTTCTAAGAAACGAAATTAGGAATTGCGATTCTCATTTTATCTCAGTTTTGTTTTTTTTCGAAAGAGTTTTATATTTTTATTCTATCCAAAAAAAAAAATTTTACACAGTAAATGCTGCACAGTTGTAGAGGTTCTTATAGAGTTTTTTTTTTTTTTTGAAAAAAATTCTTATAGAGTATTTAGAGACTAGACATCAGAAAACATTCAAAATTTTTCCGAGCTGCTTCTAAGAGCTCGACACCAATATCGAAGGAGGCAGATTCTAACTCCAAAAATACAGCTCAACGTACAAGCCCCTGCTTTTTCGTCTGATGAACTCTTCGCCAATCTAAAGCAAAATATACATATTTAATTAAAATATAGTTTTGCACTCACATCAAAATCTATTTAATTTTTAATATTTTAATAATTTATCATATCATATAACTCTCTAAAACATGGTCTAATATTATATTATATTTATACTTTGTAAAACATGGTCCAATAATTTTTTATATCATACCATATATATTTTTCTTTCATAAATCCATCACATCTCGTAATAAATAATTTAAACTTAATATATTATTATTTTTGGTTAAATGGCTTTAAAATGTAATGCTGAAAATGCAATTAGTCTTTGTCGTGAAGTGAAAACGTGCTTTGCCAATAAAAAGGATGATGGGCTCGAATAACATATTAACATATCATTTGCCTATGAGATTTAATTAAATATCATAGAATGTTATTTGAGGGATTAAGCGAATCACTTGTGGATGTGTTTTTTTTTTTAACAAACAGACTTTCAAAATTCAAATATGTTGCTCATTTCAAAATCTTATCAACTAATTAAAAGGTCAAAGTTATATTCTTTACTAAATAAACAAGGCCATAGACCATTCAGTTATGAACTAAAAGCAATTAGTATTTGTAAGGGGGTTTATTGGATCATAAATTTCCAAAAATTGTTCTCTTTTTTTCTTGTCTTCGTCATAAATAATATTGGCCTTTAATATAATGTTTGTGTCTTGTGTTCTTTGTTGTATTGTGAAGGGTTTGCCAGCATACATTCATATGCCGGAGGGAAGGAATATGTCTATTTTGGGACTTGTTCTTTGTTGTATTGTGAAGGTGTGATGGCAAAAATTCATATATGAAGATAATGAATGTGCAATATGTCTATTTTGGGACTTGTTCTTTGTTGTATTGTGAAGGTGTGATGGCAAAAATTCATATATGAAGATAATGAATGTGCGTGTCTTGTGATTCAATCGAATAAAAAATCTTAAGAGTAAAAAAAGAAACAAAAAAAAATTCATATGCAAAGGAGTAGACGTAGTTTTCATATGGAAGTCGGGACCATTAAAATCGGCATTTATCACGTGCTTGTAAGATCCTTTAAATTACTCTTCTTCAGTCTTCACTCATCACACGGAAGTCGGAACCGTTAAAATGCCACGTCAAATTCATACTCTACTCCAAAAATGGCCTCTTCTCCTTCACAAAAAAATGGCTAACTTCACACAATAATGGCCTGTGTTGAGCGGCCAGTGTTGCGGCCGATTTGACCCTACGACTAGATATAAAAGACAATTTGATGACCTAACAACATTGTATATTGGCGATATTTTAAAGATTTGTCAATTTCATATATGTAACCACGAGTTTACTGACAAATATTGAAAAATTTAGAAGATCAACCATATCAAAATTATGGAAACATGAAGAATTTTTAAAAATATAAAAAATATCCAAATATATATAGGAAATTAAAATTTATCTTAACATCTATTTCTATATTACTTTAGGATATTATGTTATTCCATTTCTATATAAGTCTACAAATTTTGTATTTTGTTTTTTCAAAAAAGTTTAATAATATTTCGTCCTAAACAGTTTTTGTGCGTCTAACTCCCATCAAATTATCATTTGTCTCTTGTGATCTTTGTAATATTGCTGTGAAGGGTTTGCCCTTTTTTGTGCGAAGAAGGGTTTGCCAGCATACGTTCATATGTCGGAGTAGAGGAATGTGTCTACCTTGTGACTTGTTCTTTTGTTGTATTGTGTGATGGTAAAGATTCAATATGTGAAGATACTGAAAGTGTGTATCTTGTGATTCAATCAAATAAAATAGTTTGGAGTAGAAAAAAAGAAACAACAATTCATATGCAAAGGAGTATTGTTGGGAAGCGGGGTTATGGAAGTTGATATCCTTAATTAAAAATTATTATTATTATATAAAAGTTGAGAAGATTGGTCCACTTCAAATGCAGCTGAAAATTGCAGAACTGACCGTTTCTTCTCAAACATAGTGACGAAGGAAGATGAAGACTCAAGGTTAAAAGCAGAACGAAACAAAAGGAAGAGAGAGGAGAAAGAGGAGAGAGGGAGGAGGAGAACTCTCCAACAACAAACAAGCTCAGAGCTTACATCAACTTTTCATCAAGCTTTATTTAAGTTACCAAACAAAAAAGAGAAGGAATGGCTCACGCTAAGCTCGTCGAATGCATTCACATGAAGATTATAAGACTCACTAGGAAGACAAAGTCTCACGAGTTACGAGCCCATGCTCTCTTTCTTAGAAAAGAGCTTCAAAAACAATGTTTTTGACTCACCCAAGAGCTCGACACCAATATCGAAGGGGGCAAATTCTAACTCCAAAATACAACGAGCTCAACGTACAAGCCCCTGCTTTTTCGTCTCCATCTCCAAGCTGAACTCTTCGCCAATGCTTCTCACACGACAACAATGCCATTGTCTTCATAAGCCCATTCATTTTTTTAATCGCCAAAAAGAAAAAAAAAGGTATCACGACTGATTTTCCTTTGCCAAGCTCCATTAGTGGCTTCCAGTGAAATCAGATATTCAGATCATTGAGGTCTCCGACGATTCTACTCTCCTTGGCACATCAGCTCAAGTATCTGATTTCTCAAAGAAGCGTACTGAAAATTGGGCCCAAGGAACCCCGTATCTTTCTTTTTAAACAATAAAAGATTAAGCCCTACGTCACACAAGAAACATCATTGTGGGCTCTGAATCTCACACCAAAATTTGTAGAGGAAACTTTTATGAGAAACTGAGGTTTTACGATTTATAAACCAATGTTAAAAACGAGAACTCAATAAAAAAGACAAAAATAGATTTTGTATTGATTATTGAATAGCTGGTACAAAGTGTATGTATTGTTTCTAAGTCGAGAACTAGCCCCTCTCATGCTGCGGCCTCTCTTCCTCTTTTATATCCTTTACTTATATTCTTGTTCCGCATCTATAGCACTCCATCTCACGTCTCTGCGAATCTCGAGATCTACTTATTAAAATCATCACCTCTTCTCCTCTTCCGATTATGTCGATTATGTCGAGTGCTGTTAGCTCACCTCTCCACATTTCACTCGAGCTCGACCTAATCAACTGTATTAGGCTTCTAATAGGCTACAGTTTTTTGGTTGTTTGACGGAGTTCGGGTTTGTGCTAAACCCGGGCCCAACAATCATGACGTCTCAAATCAGCTCTCCTATGATTCTCCGATGTCATTGAGCTTTGATCGCCGTTCTCTGCGGACGAGCATCTCGACCAAAGCAAGTCTTTCACTCCGCGAGCTCTTCGAACCAAGCCTGGAGCAAGCTCGTCTTTCCCAAGCTCTTCAGTTCGTCGAACTAGACAATATATCACAACTTGAGCTTACATGTCCATAAGCCTTCAACTCTTGCTCAGCTCTTCAGCTCGGAAATTGATCGAGATCATCGGCTCATCACACCAAATTTTCGTAAAATAAAGCATGTGAGCTAATCTATGACGACTCCCCAATTCAGCTCATAATATTCTTTACAGTAATCGCGACGAGCTAGTTGGCTCATTAGATCACATAACGTTCAAGACCAGCAACTGCATTCCAGATCGTACATGAACTAAAGATCGTACATGAACTTTCAAAACTCTGTACCAAGTCTCAAGACAAGTTCATCATTTCATCATCTCAAGACAAGCACTCACGACGACCTCCAAGTAATCCGATCCTAACTCCAGTCTTCAAGAGCTTTACAAAACTCAGACGGACCACTTGCAGCTTGTCAGCTCGTTTTATCTGCGTGAGCTTGCCATGTTAAACATGCCACTCACCGGATCACCAACTCGCGTTCTGCTTGTGACATTATCACAGCAACTGAAAGTTGCAACTCAACCACTCGCAGCTCACCAGCTCGTCTTCTCTGCGTGAGCTCGTCGTCCGAACAGTTCTCATATTTCCTGCGAGATCATCATGTTAAACATGTCACTCCACCAGATCACGTTTGATCACATCGAATCTCTCATGAACTTTCAAGCTCCTCAGCTTTGTGTTAATCATCAACTCATCAAGAGTTCACCGGATCCAAATCACGCCAGAATTCCAAAGCGTTTTCTTTACTTCATCAGATTTTGTCATAGATTTTGCATGAGTTTTAAAACCTGCTTCACCTGTCTTCTTTAGTTCGCTCCACTGCTACGCCTAGCCTGACTTAGTTTCTCTATTTGTTTTTAATATTTTTATATGTAGCTGTTTATTAATTTATTTTAACTTTTTTTTATCATCAACATCTATAAGTGATATATAGTTAATTATATAAATAAGATTATTATTTTCAATTAAAAAGTTTTGTAATGTAATATTAAGCTAGATTTTTTTATTTAATAGAAATTTATCAATAGTTCTTTTATCTTATATTTTAAAGAAAGGAGGATCTAAATTATCCATTTCAAGACATTAATGTTAAAGGAAAACTCCTTGAAAAGAAAATGTCAAAATGATCTTATATTTTTAAAATACCAACATTAATCTTATAACCTACAAATCTAAATACATTAATAGTAGACATAAGACAAATATAAAGAAATTAATAGAAAACACAATGCAAATATTAGCAGTTAAACAGCATAGAGAAGTTGACAAAAAAAAAAAAAAAACAGCATACAGAAAGCAAACATGTAGCAAATAACGGCAGATGCAAATGTTAGCAGTTAAACAGTAGACAGAAAGTAAATATAATCATCAACTCATCAAGAGTTCACCCGCTCTAAATCACGCCGTAATTCCAAAGCGTTTTCTTTACTTTATCAGATTTTGGCATAGATTTTGCATAAGTTTAAAAACCTGCTTCAGCCACCTTCTTTAGTTCACTCCACTATAATATTACTCGCCTTAAGTTTCTTAATTTAATATTAAATTAATTTTTAATTTAATAAAAATTTATACATAATTTTTTATTTTTTATTTTAAATTATAAAGTTTTCTAATTTAAAATATAATTTATCTTTAATTTAATAAAATTTATAGATAATTTTCTTATCTTATATTTTTAATTAAAAAAAATTCTAAGTTCAAATCTTTTAATCATTTCATATATTTACCAACAAAAAAACAGTTAAATTTAAAATCTTTACGACATATAAAGGGCCCGAGACCGTTCCATCATGAAGTAAAAGCATTAGTCTTGTAAGTATTCATTGTTTCTTCTCCACAATATTGACCTTTAATCTTAGAGTGGTGGATACACATGGGCCGGCTGATGGATCTCATAAATAATATGTAGGAGAGATTTACACAACTGCGATAGATCTCAAAATATATTTTCTTAAAAATTTGTCTGGGGACAAAACTAAACAACCTAATATACGATAGATTTCAAAAATATATTAAATAGTAGGTATAGTGAATCAGTGATATAACAATAAAATAAAAGGATTACACAATATAAAAAAGAGTTCAAAAATATTTTTTAAAATAGGACAAAATAGTAGGTATAGTGAGCCATTTCCTATAAAATATCACTAGGTATAGGTAGTAGGTATACGTACTAGGTATGGAAAATAAATGTACAATGAGTCATTTATACTATTATTTGGCAAATGCTATGAGGTAATGGAGTTCTCTTATTCATTCTCAAACTAAAATAATGGAAATATCCATAGTGAATACTATTCATATTTTTAATATATTTAATTAAAAACACTTAATTACTGAAAAATATAATGACCAATCATTTAAAAAAAAAAATCAATAGCCCAGTTTTTAGATTTTTACCAAATTACATATATATATTCCATAAAACAAATCTGCATTATCCTTATACTTCTATCCAGTTTGACAATATATTAAAATAACTTTGAAAGGATATAATTCTTTCATTCACTCTAAAAAGTCAGTGTTTGGGCTTAAATAAATACTTTGTAATTGTTATTTAGTGTGGTTCTTCATTATACAAATGTCAAATCTCCATTTAAATTATGGAATGCTATTGTTCTTTAGTGTGATTTTCATGAGGAAGAATTGGAACAGTTAGTTAACAAAAACTTCTATCTTAGGTATCAAATTGTTCCAGTACAAAAATTAAATCAGTAAATATAAAGCAAAACTAAAATAAAATATAAATATTTTTTTATAATATATAATTTGGTATCAAAAAATTCATATTGTAAACTAATTTATTCACTTATAATTAGATCTATATTATAATTTTTGTAAACTACAAATTTTATTCGGCAAAGAGCGCGGATAAACAGTTCTTTGGAGTATTGTGAAGGTGTGTGATGGGCAATATTCATTTGCGAAGGGAATAAAATACTATTCCTTCATCGCAGGGACCAAAAACATTGTGACATCAACTTCACACTCTACTCCAAAATGCAGACAATAATGGCAGCATCTTCTCCTCGAAAAGAAATCTCAAGTCTCCAACTCAATAAATATAGTTGGACAGATCAAATTTCCATTACTCACATTCATATCACCAACTCTATAAACTATGGCTCGCCCTAATATCCTCCTCCTCTCCCTCCTCGTTATTTCTACCATCTCTGTCGTTGCATTGGCTGTAAGTCCCCTAGATCTCATCATCATCCCTTAATTATGAAAATTGACATTTTTTTTATCTAGCGACACAAGCTTGAACTATTTGCCTATAAACTTTGGTTCCTTCGGTTTATTATTTATTTTTCTTCTTTATTCGCAGCAAGATTGCCTCTACACAATCTCAGTCCAAACCGGAACTGTAAGTGGCGCCGGCACAGATTCGATCATAGGGGTTGTAATCGCCGACGAATCCGGAAAGTACATCGAAATTGATAACCTAGAGGCATGGGGTGGTATAATGCCACCAGGTCACGACTACTTCGAGAATGGTGACCTGGACATTTTCAGTGCCAAGGAGCGGTGTCTCCTGAGCCCAGTATGTTTTTTGACTCTGCACTCTGACGGCTCGGGCAACATGCCCGGCTGGTATGTTGAATACGTAAAGGTGAAGATGGCCAAAACAGGATCTCCGGGCACGCTTCAACACTTCAGTATACAGCAATGGCTTGCCCTCGATGAGTCGCCGTATGAGCTAACCACCGACCGGAACAACTGCTCGAAAAGTGTCGGGTCTGAGATCCAGAAGAGTCTCTATTCTATCGTATGAATCAATGAGGGTGTCATGGTCTCAAGGAGATTATAACGTTTGATGGCGATATGTATACATTGAATAAAATTGTCATCTTATGAGTTTGGTGATGGAAATAATGATGTAAACAATCCAATCGAATAAAACTTTAACGTATTTTGTTGTCTGTGAGATCCCCAGAACCGCCTCCTCCTTCAGATCCTTATCCGCATCCAACCATCAGCTCACGCCTTTCTCTGTCGTACGTCGACATTACCTGGCCCATTACTCCCTCGATGAGCTTCATCACTTGGCCGGTTACGGTGTCCCTTACCCCCTCCGGCAAACATCTAACAACCGGCGAACAGCTCTTCTCACTTCCTGATCAAACTACCTCTCCCAGCATACCAAATCCTAAATGGGCCTGGGCTTTAATATCTATCTTGGGCTGTCACCCATTACTTATCCCATCTAACATGGTGGTACGTGATCTTCTCTCTGAACCTGAACCGTCAAATATTTTCCCGCCGTTGTGCCGCTATCATAATACACTCTTATTTGCGGAACTTATGGTCAAAATGTGTTCATACTCTCCATTGATCTTATTTTAGATGCATACAACACCAACCCGGACCTATTACCAATTTGCTCTCAGAAGTCACCTTTCATTAAAATGATTGATTCTAATCCAGGCTATCGCTAGTTTTTCTGGATCAACTTCACCTTCCCTTATTTCATGGTTTGTGTATTGTTACTATTGTGCTGTTCGGACAGTTTTTGGATTAGAAGTGTACTTTATCCTATGAACTTTTTAAAGACTCAACACTTTTAAATACATCCAATTTTATGATTGCTACCTCTACATGCGGTATCAATCACGGGTAGTATTTCACTGATACTGTCCATAATTTTCCATAACGTCATTCCAGTCGTAAACTCCAAACTATCAAGATACGACAATTTATCCACATTGTTGGCTGCTTATGTGTAATGATTACTTCTATTATTTGTTTCATGTATTTTGATTGCTTTTTGTAGTAGCAAGTTTAGTAATTTTATTGGCATGTTTATGATATGTTATAAAAAATTTCATTACTAAATCAACCATTTTAGATAAAAAGAATTATATTTTGAAAATTAAAACTTAAATTTCCAAATTCTAAAATTGCATTTTTAATAAGAAACTATATAAGGTAATGAAATTATCTATAAGTTTCTATTAAAGAAATATAAATTTAATATTGGAATATGAAAATTTATAACTTAATATAATTATCTCAGTTATATAGTTAACTATATATAATCTATAGGAAATTTGATAAAATAAACTTTAAAATATAATAAATATCCGCATAGGATTTAAAACGACCCAAATATCATTCCAAAAATATAATAAATATTATCTTAACTTAATTGCATTTTTTCTATAATTTTTTCCATTAATTCATTTTTTTAAAAAAAAATTCTTAAACATTTAAAGTTATGAAAATTTTCAATTCTAAAATTGCATTTTTAATAAGAAAATACATAAGAAAATTATCTATAAGTTTCTATTGACAAAAATAAAATCAATGTCAAATTCATATAGAAGAATATTTAAAACATAGAAAATAAAGAAATTATCCATAAGTTTTCTATAAAAAAGTCAACTTATTATTAGATTAAAATCTGTTAATTTAAAATAATTATTTGAACAGTATGATTAACCATATATAACTTAGGATAAATATTGGTGAAAAAAAAAACTTAGATCCAATATAAATATGCAAAATTATTATGTATAAGATTATTTTATTTTATTTGCCAACTATTTTTTATTCACATAATGGGTTCAATTAAATTTTATATTAATAAAATGTACGTTATATACCTTATACCTTTACAAGTGTCTACATGCTTTTAAAATGACCAATTAAAATGTTTGAAATAATCATCTAAATTAATTCTAGCTGTTATATTTTTTGTTTTAGTTATTAGAATTCTCTTAAAAACATTCTTAAATAATATTGTTAACATTAAAGAGGATTACACTAAGATAATAATTTAATTGATATGGAATTATAATTTTGCAAAAGAAAATCTATGTTTAGATAATATAGTTTTTATTTTTATTTTTACAGATTTAATTAATTTAGTTTTATATTATTTAGATTTAAATATCTTATATTTCTAATTTTTAAATTATTTTAATGTGATGTCAACGAGATTATACTAAATATATATATATATATATATATATATGTATATATATATTAAATAATTTTGTTTCTATTTTAAAATAAATTCAGATATGTTAGATTAGGCAGCATTACAGTTAATTATAGAACTTTTATACAATTTTTTTTCATTCTTGCTGTTAGAATTGATTTAATTATTGCTTTTTCATTTGATATTATATTAAACGTAAAAACTAGTTTGAGATATTTAGTGATTGTTATTTTGATAATCTAGATGATAATCTTTGATTTAGTACAGAAAATATTAATTTTTGATCAATTATAGAAACATGTTATAAAACAAACATGATGACGAATTTAAAGATTTGAATTTTGTAATTTAATATACTTTCAGTATTAGATTTTAGAACCACTTAAATCAAAAATATTTTATTTAGTTTAGTTATTTATTAAAAGATTTGATAGATTCTTTTAAGAAAACAAAATAATGAAAGCTTATGTAGAGCTTAATAAAAAAAAAGGAGCGATATAAAAATTCATTAGAACAAGTTTTCAAGATGATTAGACTTATTATAGAAGTTGATTACTCTTCAAAATTAGTTTAAGTTTTAATTTTACATAACTATACCTTTTTAATATTATATTTCACATAAAATATTTGATTAACTAATAATATGTAAATTTCAGTAATTAAATACTATAATATATATTTTAAATATCAGTGATTATAGATACAGTAATATTATATTGTAAATTTTATTGTTTAAATATACTAACTCATTAGTGTTCGAAGTATTTTATTTGGTTTAGCCATAAATTTAAGTTATTCAAAATAATTATTTAAAAATAGGTACGGTAACAAAACCCAAACAACCCAAGATACAATAGATTTCAAAAATATATTACTTTTTAAACAATAGGTATAATGCGTCAATGATACAATTTTAAGATAAGAGGACAACACAATGGTTCAAAAATAATTTTTAAATAAGACAACATAGTAGGTATAGTGATAAATCTCGTATAAATATAAAATAGTACTAGATGCATGTAATAGGTATAGGACTAGGTGTAGAAAATGAACCTAGAAGGAGTCATTTCCTATAAAATAGAACTAGGTATAGGTACTAGATATAGGGGAAATGGAAATGAATGTACAATGAGTCATTTCCAATAAAATAGCATGTATAGTAAGTGAGTGTACAGTGACTAGTTCTTTGTAGTATTGTGAAGGTGTGTGAATGGCTAATATTCATTTACGAAGGGAATAAAATAGACCAAAAAAGTTGTCACGTCAACTTTCACACTCTACTCCGAAATGCAGACAATAATGGCAGCATCTTCTCCGTGAAAGAAACTTAAGTCTCCAACTCTATAAATAGTTGGACAGATCACATCTCCATTACTCACATTCATATCCTAAACTATGGCTTGCCTTAACATTCTCTTCACTGTACCTAAATCTTTATTCGGACAATGTGCACTGTATTATTAATTAATTATTGAAACTTATGATGCTATATAATGAAATTTCTCTATACTTTTTACGGTATTTATTGTCTTAAATTAACACAACACATCGTCAACTCAAATCACTAGGACATAAATCATAAATACCAAAAGTTAAAGAAAAAGCGTGATTAGCCCCGAGATCTCTCTGGTGCTATCACACGTCAAACCCGTTTATAGAAACTCTCCATGATTTGGTGTGGCCCCTCTTGACATGTTAAAAGCTTATATGCAGAGGAGACAGAGAACTTACCATCCGGTGTGTCAGACCATGCCATTCTGTCTACCACTCCAGATACATTATCTATGATGATTGCTTTCAGTTCTGAGCGTGTAATATCTGTGATATACTGCTCGATTCCCGGCATATTCCATCCTATTCTATTGATCCAAACGTCTTGAACTAGCACTTCTTCATATCCCGCATAGGGATCTTGAGTAGTAACATCTATCAAGGCAGTACCAAAAAACCACCTATCTGTCCAGAATTTAACTTGACTGCCATCTCCGACCACCCACGACACTCCTTTCCTGACCACTTCTCTGATTCCACACACCACACTCCTCCAAGTCACAGACCAGTGACCTTGAGAGATTAACCAAAAATCATCATGAATATCTCCAACTACATATTTGCCCCGTAAAACTTTTGCCTACAGACTCTCCTTATCATGCATCACACGCCAACCAAGTTTAGCTATTAAAGCTTTATTCATATCACAAGCTTTACGAATGCCTAAGCCTCCGTCTTTCTTCGGTCGATACACTCTCTCCCAGCTCAACAAGTGTAGCTTTCTCTTCTCAGGAGAACTGCCCCAAAGGAAGTCCCGCGATATTCTATCCAATTGGTTCAGAGTATGAGCCGGTAAAATAATTGTACTCATCGAGTGGACCGGAATTGAAGATAAAACTGACCTTGTGAGAGTAATACGGCCTGCAAAACTCAGGGTACGTCCTTTCCATCCAGCCAATTTAGAAGATACTCTCTCAAGTATTGCTCCAAAAGTTTCTTTGTTTATCCGCTTATGAAGCACCGGCATCCCCAAATACTTGCCCAAGTCACATGTAGATGGAATCCCACTCTGCACTTATTGCGCTCCCAAGCTCTTGTGACACATTTTTTGAAAAGTAGATTTTTGATTTGTCGAGACTAACTTTCTGACCAGATGATCTACAAAATCTCTCCAGCACCTGACGAACTACACAAATCTGAGCTACCGATGCTTCAGCAAACAGAATCAGATCATCTGCAAAACAGATATGAGATAACTTTGGTCCTCTTCTAGAAATTTTGATCGGCTTCCATTTTTTTCTCTGCAACAACTACTTCAACAAGATGACACAAACTCTCCATACACAACACAAACAAATAAGGGCTCAAAGGATCACCCTGACGAAGCCCTCTTTCCGGCTTAAAAGGTTCAGTCTTCTCTCCATTCCAGAGCAAGCACATATCGGGACCTGAGACGCATCTCATTATCCACCTAACCCACTGTTCTGACAGACCTGCTGCATACAGAGTATCTTCCAAGAAATCCCATATAACGCGATCATAAGCTTTCTTAAGGTTTAACTTTAACAACATCCACCCCTTCTTACCTTGCTTCTTACGCATAGAATGGACTGCCTCTTGAACCACCACAATGTTGTCAGAGCTCAATCTCCCCGGGATGAAACTGGATTGCGCAGGTCCTATAAGTTTATTCATCACCCCTTTTAACTTTCCTACCATGGCTTTCGTAACGATTTTAAAAAGTACATTACACAGACTGATTGGTCTGAACTGCATGATCCTCTCCGGTGAAGCCACTTTAGGGATCAGAACAATCATCACATCATTAATTCCCTGAGGCAGAACTCCTGAGCTAAAGAAATCCAGTACAAAGCGAGTAACAGACTCCCCTACCGTCTCCCAACAACGCTGGTAAAAAACAGGTTGGAATCCATCTAACCCCGGGGCTTTGAAGCTCCCCATACTTCGTACCGCTGTCTCTACTTCCAGAGCTGAGAAAGGGTGACTCAGACGTGCTTGATCCTCACTCGAAAGCTGTGCAAATCCCATTCTTGGAAATCGCTCAAAATCATGCTCCACGTCTACAAGTGAATACAGCCGCTGAAAATAATCTCTAGCTAGATTCTCAAGTTCTGTTACATTAGAAATCCATCTCCCCTCCTCGTCTCTTAGTAACTCAATTCGATTCCTCCTGCGCCTAATGATAGTAGACGTGTGAAAAAGGTAGTGTTTCTATCGCCAAGAGCTAATAGTTTTTCCCTAGAATTTTGAAACCAGATCATCTCCTTCTGCTCTAAAACCACTTCCAACTCCTTTAACAATCTCGCCTCTGTATCAAGCAAAATATCTGACGGAGTTACATCAATATGAGCTTGCACCACAGTAATTTCCTTCATCAGTGTATCTTTACGAATTTGGACATCTCCAAATACTTCTCTGTTCCAACGCTTCAAAACCCCCCGGAGATTAGATAAAGCTGTTTTGGTATCTAAGGTTGTGTCCCAGGAAGTCTGCAATAAATCTTTAAAACCAGGATGTGATAGCCAGGCCGCTTCAAAACGGAATGGTCTCCTTCGCACATCACCTCCCATCACCGGAGAAAGCTGCACATAAGGAGGTGCATGATCCGATGCCAGAAAAGGGAGATGTGTTACCACTGCTTCTTGCCATTTAAGACGAGCATGGGGGCAACATAATACACGGTCACGTCTTTTCGCAACATAGTTGGTCTCAACACGCCCTCGTCTCCATGTAAATTGATTCCCTCTGAATCCCATGTCAATTAGATTCAAGTCATTAATCCAATCTCCAAAGGCTAAAGAATCCGTAGATAGACGGCCATTTCCCCCAGTCCTCTCATCAAGTCGTACGATTGTATTAAAATCCCCACCAACTACCAACGGCCCTATAATTCCCTCAATTACAGACTTTAGCTCACTCCATATACCACTTCTTCGGCTAACCTCCGGTGCAGCGTAAACCACTATTAGGCTCAACTCCTCCTCCCTGTTCTTAAGACGAGCATAAATATACTGACTCGTTGACTGAACCACCTCCAACTCTCCCACTTCCGTTCTCTACAGTAACTATAAGCCTCCACTCTGGCCCACCGCACCCACTCTAAAGTTATTATAAAAACCCAGATTCTGACAAATTTGTCCAGCCCTCGCTCCAACAGCATGAGTCTAAAAAACCGCCAAAACATCAGTTTTAATTTTTTTCAACAAATATCTAATCGATCTTTGAAAATTGGGTTTGTTCGCCCCCCGGCAATTCCACAATATGATGTTCGTCATAACACAATATAGCTCAGAAAGGAATGCCGGGGCGCGCCATTATGTGTCCTGAGACTTTAAGTCCATCAACAAGTCGCCCTGCAAGTTCAATTCAGTATTCAAAGGAATTGCTCCTTGCAGATTCTGCATCAGTCGTGATTCCTCCCCACAGTCCGTAGGAGTTCTCGTCTCAGTATGTTCAGACATCATCTCCAGCGCAAAACAACCACTGGGTCTTCCTACAACCTCCGTTTCCACCCTCAGTCTTTTCCCGCTCATAGACAAAGCAGGTTCACTACTTGTTGGGCCAAAGATCAGACCCATAGTGGGCTTCGACGTGTTTAATTTCCTGGGCCGTAATTTAGTACTCCCTGCCCCATTAGCAGCCAAGGCCTTTTTACCTCTTCCCTCTCCTGAGGGTTCTTGGCCCATTCTCTGGCCTGCTGCCATGAAAACAACCGGCTTTGCGTGATCCACACCCTTCCCTTTTCCCGCTCCAAATATTTTGTTCGGATTCTCATTTTCCTTATTCTGCGCTGATTTGATTATGATAATATCTTCCGTAGATACAGGATCGGTATCAATCGCAAGATTACCAAATCTGTTTGATACAGTCAGATTCGGAGAATATTCTCATGTTCTGTGGTCCCGGTGATTTTTCTCCACTCCTCCTTTCGCCGGAGCAGAGCTACTCTTAACCGTCTCACTCCTCTTTCCTGCTTGTCTCACCGGTGTAAAATCACCTCTCACCTGTTCAGGGTCGACTCCCTTGCTACTCCAGGTCTTTCTAAAGTCCCCCTTGGGCACGAATGGACTAAGTGACCATAGAGACCGCAAGCTGAACATATGTTCGCTAAACCTTCGTAGGTTACAAAGTATCTCTCCCCATTAATCACCACTGTTCCCTTAAGAGGTCTCTTAAAGTTAACTTCCACACATATTCGTGCAAAACGCTCTCTCCAAGTTCAGAGTTGTGAGATCCACTCTAACTGGCTTACCAATTCCCCTCGCGATCCCCATCAATATCGATCGATGATAGAAATTGACTGGTAAATTTGATAAACGAACCCACACTGGAGTAGTCTCAATCTCATTCTTCATCGGGGTCGAAATCTGGCGACCAAGCCTGTACCATCAAGTAACTACCGAAGGCCCTCCATGGCCCTCTAGTCAAAGCCGTTAAGTACTCCTCTTCTGCCTCAAACCGTATCATAAAGAACTGTCTAGGTAGATCTATGACGTACATAGCTCCTGTAGGTTTCCACATCTCCTATTGGGACATTATGCCCTAAAACTTTCACTATCATATACTGCTTTCACAAACCGTTCATTGCTTCCAAAACTTCTTTCTCAATCGTAATCACCGGCTCTCCATCTTCTCCGTTCGGGAATTACAGTACGAGTCTATCAAATACAAAGGCATCATCAATCTTCTGTTCTGGGTTCGGCATTCCTCCTCTGTTCGACCCTGTTACTTTCTGCACCCAAGACATCTGAGTATCTGGAGGGTCCCCCGGTGGCCGCCCCTTCTCCCCAATCTCCTCCATAGTCGCATCACGGTCCTTTTCCTCCACGCCCCTGAAATCACCTCGCGCCGCCATAATGTGTGAGAGAATACATCTTTAATATATTAAAGTTAAACTAAATACATCTAAAGTTATCTGATTTAAAATATCAATAATATAATTTCACATTTATATTTAAAATTAATAAATCTAATAAAATTAGAAAAAAAAATTCTATTTTTATATCTCTAACTTAATATATATGTGTTTTGTATTTCCAACTAAACAAATTAACTAAATAATACATCAACTTGTAAACTTGTATCTAGTTAATAACACTTATTTAATGGAGAGTTAAATTCTGTTAACTTTTAAAAATTATATTAAAAATATTAATATTTAAATAATAAAATAATAAATTCGTAAAAATGATAGAAAATGTATAAAAATTTCAAAAAAAACAATTTTCTAAAAAAGTAGAAAATTTTGAACATATCCAAACATAATAATTTTCTTAAAACCATTCTTTCATTTTCATCCAAGGTACACACTTAAGATTTGATTATTTAATATTTTATCTAACCGACTGATTGATACATATCCAATCCAAAATAAATCTTAGACATTTCAAATGATAAAACTATGTCTTTCAAGCCTAACCTTTTCATTCAATCTTACCTCTGATGGATTTGGTATCCACCACAGTTGGTATGTTAATTAGTTCGAGGTCTGTGAGAATGTGGATGTAACATCCCAATTTCTGATGTATATGAAAACTTATGTGGAGAGATAAAAAAATTGATTTGGCTATTTATAACACTAAAGTGCATTTACTTTTTTGGTTGTCCATCCAGAGAAAACTACAGAGTTAAGCATGCTTGAATCGTAGTAGTTAAAGGATGGCTGACCTACCGGAAAGTCATTCGCGGTACCGTGTGAGTGATGACAAAACAGAGAGAGCACGGTCATGTAATGATTGTAGGGACAGTATATCAAGACTTTAGAATCTCCCGATTAACGCACCGGCCGTTACACAAGGGTGGGCCAGCCCATGGGTCTAGTGAGAGGAGATGAGAACCCACTGGTAGGGGCAGTCGATGTTTTATAAATGGTATCAGAGCTGATTAGCCATCCCAGTGCTCATCTGGAAGGCGATTTGGGACTGATGTGGGTTCGAACTAATGACGTTTTGTGCAGTGAGAGAGGACAAAACATGGGGAATAGTCATGTGATGCTTACATGAACATTATATCATGACTTTCGAATCTCCCAATTAACGCACCAATCGTCAAACAGGGTTGACCGGTGCATAGGTTTAGTGAGAGAACATGGGGTCAAATGGTATGCGCGATCGGGGCGTTATTGTGGAGTCTTTAAGAAGCTTTTACGAGGAAGGGCATGCGGCAACAGTCTCTCGCCAAAGAAGACGAGTTGTTAGAAGTAAAAGAGAATCTAAATAGAGCAATTCCTATTAGAACAGTAACATTTGTTAAAATTCCAAAATGATTGTGAAATGCAGGGTTACTTGAAACCCATTAAAGCAAGATTTTGTTGGTCTTAACTTTTACAAACACATTGTTGTTTGTTGCTCCTATATTGAAAGAAAGAAAAAATGTTATCGTTTTTAACTAACTGAAACAAGTAATAAACATGATGGGGTTTATTACTTTAGAAAGAAGTTTTTAGTTCGGACAAAACAAAGACATTTAAATGTGATGGCGTCTCTTTAGAAGATTATTGGTGTATATCTTAACTTGGGCATCTCAAAGATGACCATTCTGAAAGCTATTGTTTCGGATTTAATTGGTGAAATGGTGGCATCAATGGAGGAGTAGCCCTGGATTATCTGTCTTCCTCCACGATTTAGGACCCCAGCCACACCAGCTTTTTCTTGTTGAGATTTCCAGGATGTCTCTACATAGCATTCAAAAGAAGAGGTTTCTTCATTAATAGGGTACTTCTTAGTTTTTGGTTGAGTATTCGGCTGTTTTATTGTCTCAACCAGATATTCTTTTTTCTTTTTTTTTTTTATAATTGTCATGTTATTAATATGAGGAATGTTTTATTGGTGATTTTGGAATATCACATATTTCCTTATTTTCCATACTACAAAAAGGAATAATTGGAGTTGGTTGCTTTTTTTCCCTGTTGAATCAATAAAGTAATGTAGATTCTGATAAATATGTTGAGGTGAAAGTTAGTCTTCTGAAGGGGCTGGGATAGGTGCCAATTACCATATCTCTTGAGTAATCCTTCATTAGAAGAGAAGGTGATTCCTTGTCTTAGTCTCTTTTCCGCACAACATACATCTTTGATTTACTTTGATTCCTCCATGATGAAGGTTATTCAGAACTGAAATTGCTCATGTGATTTATTCTCCAACAAAAGTGTTTTAATTTATCTAGCTCTTCCAACTTCCATACTGAGCTATGTAGATCCATCCAAATTATCATCATGGAAACTTTGGAATACCTGATTATGTTGAGTATGAAACCTAGATATGGTATAATATTCTCTATTATTTGAATATGCCGATATAAGTGTATTACTTACTCTGGTTTTATTCTCAGGATCATGTTTGGCATCCTCACCATCCACCAATTGGGTAATCTTTGGAGTATTCCATTGACCTGTACCATGGTGAAGAAGTTTATTACCACTAAAAGTTGGTTAAACATAAAATTCTATTCCTGAGGCTGGTTTATGCTTTTCAGCTTAGAGTCAGTTATCTTTTCCAGACTCGAATTTGCTCTCCTTTTCCTATGATCCATTCAACTGTCTTCTTAAACAAAGGTTGGCTATATGGAATGCTACGCCAAGCGTAACTAAACTGTTTTTACTAGTTTACTTCAAGGAAATAACGTTTATAGTACTCATATTTTGCTTTAATTAAGAACCTTTGCTAATAGCGAGTTGGTGTATTTTAGGAGCCTCCATCCCTACTTTGCAAATAGAGTTATTTTAGGAGAGCCTCCATCTTTCTTTGATTTTGTGACCTTCTCCCAGCTACCCATGCCATTAGTGTTCGTTTGGATCTGGTGACCACCAGAACCTCCTCATTACCTATGTAATCCTATCTATGGGGATTGATGTAGCTACAGATTTTAAGAGAATTTCTTAATCAGCTGGAGATACAAAATGTATATACCAGTTTTCTATCTTACTGTATTCTTTGGCAATCTCTGAAAACATATCATACTTGTTTCTTCCAATGAAAATTAAGTAAACTTAAAATATTTGCCCACTCCTCCTATTTTTGAGGTTCCACTTAATTTTGATATGGAATTATGTAGATAAGAGGACACACCTTTGCTAAAAGTGATAGCTAATTTTTGGTAGTTAAGTACCGATTCTACTGAGGATTTCTCATATTGCTTCAGTATGGAGAGGAAACTCAAGCATTCTACCTCCATGGCTTTGCAAAAGAGAAAATAGTCATTTGTAAAAAACAGCTGTGATATAGAAGGACCTGACCCTGAAGCCTTAAAACCGTGTATATTTGACATTTTTAAATTCTGCTGCAGCAGTTGAGATAAACCCTCTCTATAAAATCGTTGGGGTTCCATTAAGAAAGACTGCTTTAAGAAATTTCCATGCTAGACAGTCAAAAGCTTTAGTTATCTCCCATTTAAGTGCCGTGTTACGATGTTGAGGAATGGCTTATGAGCTCACGGCTGTACGGAATAACTTTCTGTTTTCACTTAAGGATAGTATTGCTAGGGTCTGGTTTGAGATCCGGAAGACTCTCTCTTGGATCATGAATACGAATCAATGATTTCAATGTGCATAGCAATAAAGAAAAATGATGCAATCAAATAAAATTTCAGTTTTTCTTTGTTTCTGAGATTTAATCAAGTATCATAGAAGATATTGAGGGATTAAGCCAATTACTTCTAAATGTGTAATGTTTCTGACAAACAAACGTTGAATCTTCAAATCTTTTGATAATTTCAAATATTTACTAACAAAAATGTGAAAGTTAAAATCTTTATTTCCATTATGAACTAAACCATTAATCTAGTAAGTATATTTTTTTTTGTTTCCCCGTAAATTTAAGTTATTCAAAAATAGGTATGGTGACAAAACTAAAACAAACAATAGATTTCAAATATATATTTTTAAATAGTAATTATAGTGAATTGATGATAAAATTGTAAGATTAGAGGATAACACGTTTATATAAAAAGAGTTGAATTATTTTTTTAAAAAATAAGACAAAATAGTAGGTATAGTGATCTATTTCCTATATAATATAAAATTGTACTAGATGTATGTAATGGGTATATGACAAGGTATAGAAAATGACCCTAAAATGAGTTATTTCCTATAAAACAGTAGGTAGAGTGAGTCATTTCCTATAAAACAGTACGCTAGGTATAGGTACTAGCTAGGTATAGGTACTAGCTAGGTATAGGGGAGATGAATGTACAATGAGTCATTTCCAATAATATATAGTAGTATTCAGTGAGTGAGTGTACAGTGACTTGTTCTTTGTAATATTGTGAAGGTGTGATGGCTAATAATATTCATTTGCGAAGGGAATAAAATAGACCAAAAAAGTTGTCACGTCAACTTTCACACTCTAGTGCAAAATGTGGACAATAATAGCATGATTATAGGAGGGTTTTAAACAGGTTCTACTCAAAAATTTAATAATAAAAAAATAAGAAATGATGATAAATAAAAATTACAGTTTCTAAAAAAGAACACTTTAGAACCCCATTTCTGATAATCATTATATTTATTTTTTAACTATTGGTTCAACTTTTTTTAATTTAATTAAATCATAACAAAATATTAAAATAACCAAATAAAAATTAAAAAAAATTCACTGTGAGTTTCTAAGGGATAATCATGCTCTAATGGCAGCATCTTCTCCTTGAAAGAAATCTTAAGTCTCCAACTCTATAAATAGTTGGACAGATCAAATCTCCATTACTCACATTCATATTATAAACTATGGCTCGCCCTAACATTCTCCTCCTCTGCCTCCTCTTCATCGCCACCATCTCTGTCGTTGCATTGGCCGTAAGTCCCTCTAATCTCATCATTACTCTTAGATTATGACTTTTTTTTTTTTATCTAGCAACATTAGTTTAAACTAATTGGCTATATATTTGATCTCTTATAGATTTGTTTTCTTATTTTCGCAGGACGATTGCCTCTACACAATCTCAATCAAAACCGGAACGAATAGGGACTCCGGCTCAGATTCGGTCATAGGGGTTGTACTCGCGGACACAGCCGGAGAGTACATCCAAATTATGGACCTAGTGACATGGGGTGGGACAATGGGACCAAGTCACGACTACTTCGAGAACGGTAATGTGGACATTTTCAGTGCGAAGGAGAGGTGTCTTCCGAGCCCAGTATGTTTTTTGACTCTGAACTCTGACGGTTCCGGCAACAAGCCCGGCTGGTATGTTGAATACGTGGACGTACAAACGATCAGAACTGGATCTCCGAGTAAGCATCAAAACTTCGGTCTAGAGCAATGGCTTGCCCTCAGTGAGCCGCCGTATCAGCTATCTGCCGACCGGGACAAATGCGTGAGGAGTTTGGAATCTATCTGAGATCCGGAAGAATCTCTATTCAATCGTATGAATCAATGAATCAATGAATCACTGAATCAATAAGGGTGTCTTGGAGATTATAACGTTTGATGGCTATATGTACGTCGAATAAAATAGTCGTCTTGTTAAAGTGTGATGGCTATATGTAAACTGAATAAAACTATTGTCTCTGCCAACTTGGGAATGATGTAAAAAATCCAATCGAATAAACTTTTAATGTTTTTTTTTTGTTTCTGAGATTTATTCAAACTACTATAAATATTACTGTTTTGTTGAGTGATTATGATTATGTAGATTGTAGCTGTAAGGTTTTAACTATATAATTTTGTATGTAGAAGTATTAAAGTTTTTAACCTAATGACTGTAATTATAGGATTTTAGCTGTAGTTATTTGAAATTAAAGTATGATTGACAAATTAATTTATTTGATAATAAAATTAGATGAAAATATTTATCTGTCAATCATAAATATAAAATTTCATTTAGATGAGGATTTTATTAGAGAAATTAATTTTATTATCAAATAAATATAATGTATAATTTAATATCAGTCAAATTCCACTTATTTAAAATTTTTATCTATCAATTTGATATCATTGTTATATATGTGTATTTATATGTGAGTTATATATCACATTCATATATTTATCTTGCATATATTTATGCAAGTTAGATTGGCTAGTCCAATTTTTTTAATATATATTATTTTTGGAATGAGTTAATTCTATATCAATCAATACTTAGAAAATCAAGTCTCTGACAAGACCATTTTCTAAATTAAGTCAAAAAAGAATTTGAGACAATTTTGTAACTTTACTAATGTTTCATCAGTTTATTTCCTCGCCGTTCATTTAAGGTTTAAGATATTTGTTGATTTATAATGTGAACTACTCAATGTTTTGGATGTTCACTATGATTAGTTATGAAACATTGTTAAGCTATAAATAATCAAATAGAAATTAAAGAATAACATTGTTATATGATAAATAAGTAAACATAAATTTAAGGTTCACATTATTAATAAATTGAAGGTTAACATTATTACGTATACGATAAATATTAACATAAGCATATATATGATAATGGTAAATCCGTAAATAGAAATTGTTATGTGTCAATAATGTTAAATGGTAAAGTATTTTATTGATTGCTAATATTGCCTCCTAATATTATTATACCAGAAATAAGCAAAAACATTGGAGAGTAATATTGTTATACAATAAATATTAATTTATCAAATAAATAAATATCTCATAATGATAAATAACTAAACAAAAATTGTTATGTATAAAAATTGTTATACAGTAAATTATTTTATTGCATGCTTATGTTGTTTTCTAATATTGTTATATGAAAAATAACTTGAATAGAAATTAAAGGTTAACATTGTTATACGATATATGCTATTTTAATTTATAAATAAATGAAAAAGAATTGAAGAAATAATCAATTTTGTAAATTAGAAAATCAATAAATTTGAGTTAATTCTATATCAATCAATACTTTGATTTAGAAATCAAGTCTCTGACAAAATCATTTTCTAAATTAAGGCAAAGAAAAATTTGAGACAATTTTGTAACTCTACTAATGTTTCATCAGCTTGTTTCCTCGCCATTCATTTGATGTTTGAGATATTTTTTGATTTACAATGTGAACTACTCAATGTGTTGGATGTTACCTATGATTAGTGCATAACAATGAAAGTTAACAATGTTAAATGATAAATAATCAAATAGAAATTAAAGAATAACATTGTTATATGATAAATAAGTAGACATAAATTGAAGGTTAACATTAGTATGTATACGATAAATATTAATCTATTACATAAGCATATATATGATAATGGTAAATCCGTAAATATAAATTGTTATATGCCAAAATTGTTAAACGGTAAATTATTTTATTGATTACTAAAATTGCCCCCTAATATTATTATACCATAAATAAGCAAAACAATTGGAGAGTAACATTGTTATACAATAAATATTAATTTATCAAATAAGCAAATATCTCATAACGATAAATAAATAAACAAAAATTGTTATGTGTCAAAATTGTTATATAGTAAATTTATGATAATGGTAAATCCATAAATAGAAATTGTTATATGCCAAAATTGTTAAACGGTAAACTATTTTATTGATTGCTAATATTGCCCCCTAATATTATTATACCATAAATAAGCAAAACAATTAGAGAGTAACATTGTTATACAATAAATATTAATTTATCAAATAAACAAATATCTCATAACGATAAATAAATAAATAAAAATTGTTATGTGTCAAAATTGTTATATAGTAAATTTTTTTATTGCATACTTAAATTACTTTCTAATATTGTTATATGAAACTAAAATAAAAATTAGAGGTTAACATTGTTATACAATATATGCTATTTTAACGTATGAATGAATGAAGAAGGATTGAAGAAAGAATCGATTTTGAGTCGAAGAAGACAATATGAATTTGTGATGGTACTTATAGGTGAAGATGAAGGAAGGACAGAGAGAGAGTGTGTGTGTGTGAGAGAGATGCTCAATCAAATATTCTTCTAACAAATGAACAGTCGTAAGTATAAAGGTTTAATCAGCTTTTTTTTAATGAATCATTACCCTAACAATGTACACTATGTTATTAACTAATTATTGAAACTTATGATGTTATAGAATAAAATTTCTCTATACATGCTACCGCATTTACTGTCTTGACCAAACTTTTTGATGATTTCAGTTTTAAACCAACACAAGATGAAAGTTAAAATCTATACAAAATCTATTAATAAATTAAGTTAGGCTAAATACATCTAAAGCTATTTGATTTAAAATATCAATAATATAATTTCACATTTATATTTAAAATTAATAAATTTAATAAAATTAGAAGAAAAAAATCTATTTTCATATCTCTAACTTAGGGCATCTCCGTCAGTTACATACTTTAAAATGGTATTTATAAATTTAATATTAATATTTTATTATAATTTAGTTAGAAAATTAAAAAAAAAAATTAAATGGACCAATCATAAATGAGCACATACAGAAGGAAGGATGAGATACGGTTCTTTAAAGTTCTATAGAGAGAAACGTTTCTGCACCTTTTTCTCCTACTTTTTTTTTTCTAATATTTTTATTCAATTGAAACCCATGTTCATACCTGCAATAGAAATGGTCTTAATATTACACGTTTTGTATTTCCAACTAAATAAATCAACTAAATCTTTTTTTTTCATAATAATGCATCACCTTGTAAACTTGTACCTAGTTAATAACACTGATTTAACAGAGAGTTAGATTCTGTTAACTTTTAAAATTTTTATCAAAATATTAATATTTAAATAATAAAGATAATAAATTCATAAAAATTATAGAAAATGTTTTAAAAATTTCAAAAAATCAATTTTCTAAAAAAGTAGAAAATTTTGAACATATCCAAACATATTAATTTTTCGTAAAACCATTCTTTCATTTTAATCCAAAGTACACACTTAAGATTTGATTATTTAATATTTTATCTAAACCACTGATTGATACATATCTAACCCAAAATAAATCTTAGACATTTAAAATGATAAAAATATGTCTTTCAAGACCAATCTTTCCATTTAATCTTACCTCTGATGGATTTGGCGTCCACCACAGTTGGTATGTTAATTAGTATGAGGTCTGTTAAGATGTGGATGTAACATTCCAATTTTTGGTATATATAGAAACTAATGTGAAGAGATTAAAAAATTGATTTGGCTAACTATGTCACCAAAATGCACTTATCTTTTCGGTTGTCCATCTAGAGAAAACTTCAGAGTTAAGAATGTTTGAAATGTAGTAGTAAAAGGATATGTGACATACCAGGAAATCATTCGTGGTACCGTGTGAGTGAGGATAAAACACAAGGAACGGTCATGTGATGATTATAGAGACAGTATATCATAACTTTATAATCTCCTAATTAACGCACAGACCGTCACACAAGGGTGCGCCGGCCGATGGGTCTAGTGAGAGAAGATGAGAACCCACTGGTAGGCACAGTCGAGGCGTTATAAATGGTATCATAGCTGGTTAGCCCTCCCAGTGCTAACCTGGAAGGCAATTTGGGACTGGTTTTGGTTCGAACCAAAGACGTTTTTTGCAGTGAGAGAGGACAAAATACGGGGAACAGTCATGTGATGCTTATAGAGATATTATATCATGACTTTCGAATCTCCTAATTAACGCACCAACCGTGAGATAAGGTGGGCCGGTTCATAGACTTAGTGAGAGAACATGGAGATCCAGCGATATGGATGGTCGGGGTGTTATTGTGGAGTCCTTAATAAGCTTTTACGAGGAAGGGTATGCGGCAACAGTCTCTCGCCAAAGAAGACGAGTTGTTAGAAGAAAAATGAAATCTAAGTAGAGCGTCCTTAATGCCTATTAAAACAGTAACATTTGTTAAAATTCCAAAAGGAACGTGAAATGGAGGGTTATAATTTGAAGCCCATTAAAGAAAGATTTTGTTTGTCTTAACTTTTACAAACATATTGTTGTTCCTATATTGAAAGAAAGACAAAATGTTACTATTTTTAACGAAGGATTTAACTGAAACAAATGATAAACATGATGGGGTCTACTACTTTAGAAAGATGTTTTTAGTTCGGACAAAACAAAGACGTTTAAATGTGATGGCGTCTCGTTTAGAAGATTATTGGTGTATATCTTAGCTTGGGCATCTCAAGGCTATTGCTTCGGCTTTAATTGGTGAAATGGTGGCTTCAATGGAGTAGTAGCCCTAGAGTATCTGTCTTCCTCCACGATTCAGGGCCCCAGCAACACCAGCTCTTTCTTGTTGAGATTTCCAGGATGCCTCTACATAGCATTCAAAAGAAGAGGTTTCTTCATTAATAGGGTACTTCTTAGTTTTTGGTTGAGTATTTGGCTGTTTTAAAGTCTCCACCAAATATTCTTTTAATGATTTCCCTATTATTAACATGAGGAATGTTTTTTCGGTGATTTTGGAATATCACCTTGTTCCTTATTTTCCTTATTACAAAAGGGAATAATTAGAGTTGGTAGCTTTTTTTCCCTGTTGAATCAATGAAGTAATGTAGATTCTGATAAATATGTTGAGATGAAAGTTGGTCTTCTGAAGGTGCTGGGATAAGTGCCAATTCCCATATCTCTTGAGTAACCCTGCATTGGAAGAGAAGGTGATTCCTTGTCTCGTTCTCTTCTCGGCACAACATACATCTCTGATCTACTCTGATTCCTCTATGATGAAGGTTACTCAGAACTGGAATTGCTCATGTGAATTATTCTCCAACAAATGTGTTTTAATTTAGGTAAAGCTTCCAATTTCCATACTGATCTACGTAGAGAATTTATCTCATTTTGCTGAGATCCATCCAAATTTTCATCATGGAAACTTTGGCATAGCTGATTGTGTTGAGTATGAAACCCAGATATGGCATTATACTCTCTATTGTTTGAATACGCCACTAAAAGTGTATTACTTACTTTGGGCTTATTCTCAGGATCATGTTTGGCATCCTCACCATCAACCAATTGGGTAATCTTTTGAGTATCCCATTGACCTGTACCATGGTGAAGAAGTTCATTACCACTTAAAGTTGGGTAAACATAAAATTCCATTCCTGAGGCTGGTTTAAGCTTTTCAGCTTGGAGCCAGTTATGTTTCCAGACTCGAATTTGCTCTCCTGATCCCATGATCCATTTACTCCCTGCTTAAGCAAAGGTTGGCTATGTGGGATGCTACGCCAAGCGTAACTACACTGTTTTCAATTACTAGTTTACTTGAAGGAAATAACTTTTATAGTACTAATATTTACCTTAATTAAGAACCTTTGCTAATAGTGAGTCAGTGTGTTTTAGCTAGGAGCCTCCATCCTTGCTTTGCAAATAGAGTTATTTTAGGAGCTTCCATATTTCTTTGATTTTGGGACCTTCTCCCAGCTACCCATGCCATTCAGTGTTTGTTTGGATCTGCTGACCACCAGAATCTCCTCATTACTTGCGTAATCTTAACTACAGATTTTAAGAGAATTTTTTAACCAGCAGCTCGAGATAAAAAAAATGTGTATACCAATTTTCTATCTTGTTGTATTCTTTGGGCAATCTCTGAAAACATATCATACTTTTTTCTTTCAATGTAAAGTAAGCTTAAATATTTGCTCAATCCTCATATCTTTGTGGTTCTACTTAATTTTGATATGGAATTATGTAGATAAGAGGACTGTTAAATTCGGGCTTTACTATGAGCTTCCAACTCAAAACCAATTGGTAATGAGTGGATTGGCCATAACCCTTTATATATTACTTGGGACTTTCATTCATTAACACTCCCCCTCACGCTCAGGCATGACCATCTGTAGCGTGGGCAATTATAGGAACAACATTCACGGAGTGGCCCAACATCGGTGGCTCTGATACCATGTTAAATTCGGGTTTTACTATGGGCTTATAACTCAAAACCAATTGGTAATGAGTGGATTGGCCGTAACCCGTTATATATTACTTGGGACTTTCATTCATTAACAAGGACACACCTTTGCTAAAAGTGATAGCTGATTTTTGGTAGTTAAGTACCGATTCTACTGAGGCTTTCTCATATTGCTCCAGTATAGAGAGGAAACTCAAGCATTCTGCCTCCATGGCTTTGCAAAAGAGAAAAGAGTCATCTGAAAACAATAGAAGTGATATAGAAGCACCTGACCCTGAAGCCTTAGAACCGTGCAGTTGAGATAAATCCTTTATACATAATCGTTGAGGTTCCATTAAGAAGAACTGCTTTAAGAAATTTTCATGCTAGACAGTCAAAAGCTTTAGTTATGTCTCGTTTCAGTGCTATATCCCGAAATTGAGGAATGGCTTGGGACCGATCCATTCCCGTATGAGCTCACGGCTGTACGGAATATCTATCCGGTTTCACTTAAAGATAGTATTGCTAAGGTCTGGTCTGAGATCCGGAAGACTCTCTCTTGGATCATGCATACGAATCAATGATTTGAATGTGCATGGGAGTATAACGAACGTTTGATCAATGTATTGTGAACAAATGATGCCAATAAAAAAAAATGATGCGATCGAGTAAAATTTCAATTTTTTTTTTGTTTTGATATTTAATCACGTATCGTAGAAGATATTGAGAGATTAAGGGCTTGACTGGTTTAACCGCAGCGGCTGCGGTTGCGGTTGCGGG
>OVBI01000466.1:0-71513 GCA_900406495.1 Sisymbrium altissimum | reverse complement strand
TAAAAATGAATTGACAAATCACCCGTGCGTATGCACGGGTACTCACCTAGTTATCACTTAAAATTAATATATTAGACATCACATGTAAGTAACCATATGTTCAACGTATTACTTTCTTTTTTTCTACCAAAAAAAAAGTACTACTATTAATTAAAGTAAAAAGCAGAAAAATGGAAAATTGCAAGCTAGTTTGTGTACATATATATCCTTGGAAATTTCCGAATGAATCCCACTTCTTCTCGATTTGACTTTTTTTTGTTTAACAAGGGTAAAAATGTCATTTACATTTACCAAGGACTGAAATTTCGAACCAATTAGTTCAAGTCATTTGACGCGTGACAATAAACCCTCGTCGTGCTTTTTTGGTTTGCCCCAATCCTTAAAAAAAAAAAACTTGTTTTTCCTCTCTTAAAGCCGTTCCCGTCTCCTCCTTCTCTGTACTCGAAACCCTAGTGCTCTTTCTGATTTTTAGGGTTTAAGAGTCGAATCATTTTACCATCAAACAAACCTCACTTGCCCGGATCCTAATTCGCTTTGCTACATACTCATCTCGATCCTTTTCTCTCTCCTTTGTTCTTTCTGATTATTCCCGACACGTCTCTGATCGGTAATGGTGTCTGGGTCCAGAACCGGCGGTAAACGGGTGGTGGGATCCGATGATGAAGAGAGAAACTTGATTGAATCGATTAAAGAGATCGTGGGTAATCACTCTGACGCCGATATCTTCACCGCCTTAAAAGAAGCTAACATGAACGCCGACGAGGCTGTGCAGAAGCTCATTCATCAAGGTTTCTCTCTCTCACACTCACTTTTGACGGATACTAGGGTCATTTCTTCCTCGCTATAGGGTCTTGTTGTGATCATTAGGAATGCTGCAACCTGTATGTCGAATGCTGTTGATTGGATTATGCAAAGTTTTGGTTTTTTTTTTTTGTTTTGTTTTATGATTATAATTCGAATAAAGGAGTTTTGTCAATTCTCTTCACGAGTCTTAAGTTACCTGAATTTAAGTATTGGTCTCTCTTCGCTGGCCTCTGAATTTCTGGATTGGGATTAAGTTTCATTTTACCATTTCTTCTTCTGTTAGGCTGCTGGCTCTCGTTTTGCTATTTGCAAAATAATGTCTTTTATCTTGGTGACGAGTTCGATTTTTTGTGTTACTGTTTTCATCATCATTTTTGGCTCGCTAAAGGCCTTTCTTTTGTTCAGATCCATTCCACGAGGTGAAGAGAAGAAAAGACAGGAAGAAAGAGGTTAGCTCACTAATACTATTCTTTTTCCTTCCCCTGCATTTGAAGATAGGGATTTGGTTGTTGTTCATTGTGCTACTAGTGCTTGTGTTACTAGTGTAACTCATCGGGTGTCTTGCATGTGCTAACTTTCTTTGTTGTGCTTTTAGTGGACAATCCGACCGTCCTTATTATGAAATTCCGTCTTTATGTGTTCCTTCTCATTAGTGCTCGAAAACTTTGTATCCATTCAATTAGTTTGCTGAACCCCTGGAGATCTTTAGGATCCTTCTTATATGTTTCCGGGTTCAATTTTGGAGGTTGGCTTCTATGTGAGAAAGGGTGTTGCAAACTTCTGTCCTGTATGAACTCTGATTTTTGACGGAATGTCCTTTGGCTTCAGGATGCAGTATTGGTTGAGCCTGCCAACGGAAAGAAGCCTCTTGAAACTGTTACCAGTGATGTGAAAGTTCGTACACAGCCTGAAAATAATGTTCGGAGAGGAGGCTACAATAGGAATGTCATTCCTAGGAACGCTGCTCCACGAAATGCATTTCTTAGGAATGACATTTCTAGGACCGCTGCTCCACGAAATGCATTTCCTAGGAATGACATTTCTAGGAACGCTGCTCCACGAAATCCATTTCCCAGGAATCCTGCTACTGGTAAATCAACGTGATGATAATATACTTGCCAGTTTCTTTCGTTATACCTGTGCCACAATCCTATTGACTTGGTTGTATAAATAAAGGAAAATATGTTGGTCAAGGAAAAAGAGAATAAACTGGGGTGTAATGCATGCCTCCAAGTTTCATGTAATGTATTGACCATATTCATCTACAAATGCTGTTTTGTATGTCTGAATTTCTTTGTTTCATGTTAGTGCAGGATTTAAGAGAGAGTTTCGCGTCGTGAAAGACAACAGGTCTAATCCAAATGTTGATGAAGAGAAGCATACTTCCGCCCAGTCTTCTGGATCAAATATTAGCAAAGTAGTGGCCACTGAGAACAAAAAAGCGTATGTTTCATCAACTATACGTTATACTGTTCTTTTATTCTTGCATGTTCTTTATACATGTGCAGTAGCATGATACTCTTTCATGATTGTTTTTAATGTTACTATAAGGGAGTTATGTTGGTATAGCTGTACTTTTACGAAAACTAAGTTAAGTAAGACGTTTTAAGACAATAAGAGGCACACATTAGTTTTGTGGCATTGTCGTTTAGGCATCCCACTCCAGTTTACCTCAAACATGGTTACTTCTTGGTAAACAGAAAGAAAGCCCACCGAGAACTTGTCATCTTATAATTTCGAGAAAAAGCTATGCTGAATTCAGATGAGAAAAATAAGATTGTCGCTTTATTTTCATTGTTTTCCAGCTCCACAGGTGGTTTAGGCAATCATCGCTCTTCCGGGGCTCAAGAATTTGCCGAAGATTGTAATGCAGCAGCAGATGTCAGGCTCAGAGATACTGAAATTGCTCCATTGCACCATCCTACCAGAAAAGAACTCTCTGATGGAATGCAGACAGCCCGTGGAGTTACTTTGCCATCAAACAATTCAGTTCTTGGTGTATATTCGTCTTCCACAGATCCAGTTCATGTACCATCTCCTGTTTCTAGATCATCACCTGTGGGAGCTATTAAACGTGAAGTAAGAGGTGGAGGCTTTGGTGGAAAACCTTCTGAAAATGTTGGTAAAGATCCATCTGCTGGTTCTATGTCAGGGTCCTCGATTAGAAAAATTGGGACTCCAAATGCATATCGGTCATCTTCCCCAAGTTCAAAGATTGATCAACCCAGTCAAACTACTGTACGAGAGTCTGTTTCGCCCAGCGGTGTGGAAAAGAATAGGCCTCTTTTGAACAGGCAGCGTGGTAACAGAGGAAGCCAAAATGCTAGAACACAACAACAAGTTGGTAGCCATACAAAAGGTAATTTATATGCATATATTAATGAATTGAATGGATGTTGTGCCATTTTGACTTGATTCGTGCTAATCATTTTGCCTCAGGAGGCTCTATAAATTTTGCGTGTAGCTTCTATTTTGGTTACTATAATCCTTCTTCAATCCATTGTGAAGTCCTGGTGAGAAGTGATTTTCCTGTCATGACTTCTGATACTCTTGATCAACCTGTTCTTAATGCAGGAGTCTCACAGAACAAGGAATGGAAGCCTAAACCACATCAGAAACCTGTTGGACATAACCCTGGAGTAATTGGAACACCTACAAAGCCTCAGGTTTTTCGTCCTGTTGATAGCTCCATAAACTTGGAGTCGGAGACTGATAAGGTGCAAGATAAGCTTTCGCATGTTCATATCAGTGAAAGCCAGAATGTCATCATCGCAGATCATATTCGCGTTCCAGAGACTGACCGATGTCAGCTTACTTTTGGTAGCTTTGTTCAAGAGTTTAGTTCTTCAAGGAATTCAGAATCTGCTTTCCAGGAACCATGCTCTTCAGAAGAACTTAGAGAAACTGATCGTAGGTAAGTTCTGACAGTTGGTGGTATTGTTTGTTTTTGAACATTTCGAATAAAGTTCAAGATCACCTTGCATCTTTCCTCAAGTAACTTGGTAATATTGTTTGCAGTTCACCAGTTACTTCTCCTGAAACCTTAGCAGATGGTCCGGGGGTTAAGCCTATCGATATTCTTGATGATCATGTCAGAATTTCTGAATCTGACTCACGTGTATCGGTGGCATCTGAGCAACAGTTGCCGGAAGAGAAGGAGGCTCATAAGTCTGACAGTTTGGATGAGTACTCGGAAATTCAATTGCTCAGTAGGAATGGTCCACCTTATACTCCTTTAGAGTTTGAACAGCAGCAAAATCCTGCTGAGTTGCAAAAAAATTCTGTAAGGTTTCCTGCAATTGTACTTTCTAAAAATTTAAGGTAGATATATTTTAAAACTGACACTCTCGTCCTTTCCAGCAGGCATATGGTAATCACGGTAGTTACGACTTTCCGTATTTTAATCCTGCAATGGATGAAAACGTACGAGGACAAGGATTACCATCTCAGCAAGAGGTAATTTCTGTTTCTGTCGTTGCTGGCGTGCCAGCATGAGTTGTCTTTAGGCTTCTCTGTGAGCAGTTGGGCCCTGCATGTGTCATGATTATCGTTCATTCATTAGCCAAGAAAAACTAACAAGGTAATCCCTTTGCTAATGGAGCAGGCATTAAGTATTCACATGGTGAACAATGGCCCTTCATCTACGATTCCCATGTTGCAGCAACAACAACAACAACAGGCGTCAATGCAACAGATGTACCCGCAGGTTCATGTTTCGCATTTTCCCAATCTCATGCCTTATCGTCAGTTCCTCTCTCCAGTCTATGTTCCCCAGATCCCCATCCCAGGCTACTCAGGTAACCCATCAGCATATGCACACCCTTCAAATGGAAATAGCTATGTGCTGATGCCTGGAGGTGGTTCTCATCCTGGTTCAAATGGTGTCAAGTATGGCATCCAGCAATTCAAACCAGTCCCAACAGGTGGTCCTACGGGTTTTGGAACCTACAACAACCCTAATGGGTATCAGATTAATTCTCCCAATGTAGTTGGAAACGCCATGGGTCTTGAAGATCCATCTCGCATGAAATACAAAGATGGAAATATCTACGTTCCAAACCCTCAGGTAATGATAACTATGTTCCTCTTGAATCGAACCACAGGCTTTTTTTCCCGTTATGCTTTATTTCTGATTTTTCTTTCTTTATGTGACACAACAGGCTGAGACTTCTGAGATTTGGATGCAGAATCCAAGAGATCTCTCAAGCCTTCAGTCTCCTCCATATTACAACGTAGCTGGTCAAACGCCTCATGGTGCTTATTTACCATCCCATTCAGCACATCCATCCTTCAACGCCGCTGCAGCAGCAGCCCAATCTTCTCAAATGCAGTTCCAGGGTCTCTTCCATCCGCCACAGCCTGGTGCAATGGCGAATCCGCACCACATGGGACCTGGGCTTGGTGGTAATGTTGGAGTCGGGGTTGTGCCCTCTCCTCCTCCGTCTCAACTTGGTGCTTACCAGCAATCACAACTGGGTCATCCGAATTGGCCAGCAAACTTCTGAACAAAAATCTAACCTTTGTCTACTTGTCTAATGGATCATAATAGCCGAAAGCAAATGTTTTGATTTTCCTTGTGAAACGGCCAAACTCTATTTTAATATCTTCTTTAGTCAATCAATGCATAAAATGTTCCCAGCTCTAAACAATCATCCAGTAAATGTCCGTCCCTGCTTCTTAAAACGTTTACTGTTGCTATAGCTGTCAAGTAAAAGAACCCTACAGTGCATGTGATAGTGTTCAAGTGTGGAACCCTGTGACTTAAACATTGTTGCTTGCTGAGTGTTTCCCATTGTCAGTGTTATAAGTATTAAAAGAGAATTGAGAGATTTGTCTAGTTGTTGAATGTTCCTCTTCTTCTCTCCATTTCTCCATATCCCTTATTAAATTTTTTGATAGAGAATCATTAGTTGTTGAGCTTGACCTAACTTCCCTCAAGCCTTTAGAATATAAAACAAATATTCTTCACAAGAACTTGTTGAAGCTAATCCTATAGGTTTTGATTAGCTCCTTGATTACTTTTGTTTTTTAGGTGTCATTGCACACTATGTCATCATAGCAACAGAATCTAATTGATCGTTTTGTTGACATATTTAGAGAACTAAATACTTAGTTTGGGGAGGTGGGTCTAAATCAAGGGGCCAGCTTCTTTGCTTAGGGCCTAATTTGTACGTACTTTGCTTGTTCCTCTCATATAATAGGCCGAAGCTTTTTTTATCTCCCAAGTCCTACCTTATTGAGAAATGATTACTCTATACTAATTTCTTGAACTCCATTATTTGGAGGTAACTAACACTCTTTTTGTTTCATTTTTGACCAGTCTACGGTTAATTAAACGTGGTCTTAACTGTTGAGTTTATGCAATATTAGTAGCTACCGCAGAAAAGCAAGGGTTGGCTAGAGTTTTTTTTTTTTCTTTTTGGTCGAACTTGGATAGTTTATGTAAATTAAATAGTACTGAAAATTTTGAGGAGAATTTGTAATAAAAACAAATTTTGATTAAGACTGGCTAGAGTAGAGGCTTATTAAGGGTCACTAGTTAGATAATCCGCATGTACGAGGGAGAAAAACGATGAGCAATTTTGGCCGTTCTTTCCCCTGTTCTCGTCCAAAATTATAAGAAAGTAAGTAGATTTAGCAGTTTCATTTAAAATCATATATCTTTTTTTTGTTAACTTTAACCAATAAGTCAAAAGCCCCCATGATTGGTTAGGGGATTTATAAGCATTACATTTACCTCTAACTCCTACCACTTTGGTTAAATTAAAGGCTTGTTTGTTGAAGACGTAATTGTAATGTTAGAAATTGTTTTTTTTTATTCTACAATAAAAGGTTTGAAACGTTGTTTGTGATTGTCAACAAAAGGACATGTCAAATCACAGATAGTGGAGTGATTTATAGACACGCATACACCAACATGAATGTATGTGGTAAGTATATTTTGCTTGTTTGATTGGTCTGTTTGAGCAAAATATGAATATCAAACGTATCTCTTGAAGAGTTTGGACCGTGTGCTCTCTAGCTATTTTGATTTAAAAGGAATCTGCTTTTTGCTATTGCAGGCACCAACTCAAATTATGATGTGATCGGAATCTTTTGTCTTTCTTTTGTCTATCATATCCACACATGCGTGGAATCCCTGCCACTGTTGTGTTTATTATTATATGTATTTATTTTCTTAGTTTTCTTTCGTTCTTTTTTATAGATTATAGCGTTATAAGAAGAGAAATAAAAATTACATCAAATATACGTAAAAGGATAATAAAATTATAAATATAGTAAAGAAGGCGATGTGGGAGCAGATGTCGAAAGCAAAATGAATCCATTCATTTTCCTCTACGTTTTGTTTTTCTTAAGTGAACTACAACATAATTTTAGTAATTACACATATACAAAGCAAAAGAATAGTTAATACATAGGTACGAGGGTTGGGTTTGGTCAAAGAAGAGCTCTATGAGTGTGAAGTATCGTGGATTCGAATGGGCGATCATTCATAAACAACTTGCGTATGTTGTGTGTGCATGTGCTAAAACCAAAACAGAAAAAAAAATAGTATAATTTTTCTCTTTTTTAAAGAAGTTACTTTATCGTTTAAATTATAATAGCTCGATTTCTCCTATGTTGCGTTTTCTAACACTAGATAATTACTTTCTTAATATAACTCGGCTTGTTTAATTTCATAAAGGATTATAAACTTTAAATTATTTACGTTTTTATATTCAAGATACCTATTAATTTAAGGAACAGTGATCTATCATTTCCTTCATTTGTTTTTTCGTTTTCAAGTATTGATTGATGAGATTAGAATAATAAGGAAATGGAGTTTTCCTTAGCCCACGGGAGTAATCATTTTGCAAATGAGCACCATTAACTTTTTGAACATGCATTCTTCTCTCTCACATATCAAGTCCGATTATTTAAAACATATATATCTCAAAACCAAAGTTACGCCAATAATAATGTACGATTTACAACTTACATCAAAGTTCATCACCAAAAAAAGAAGAGCAGTATAAGTTAGTATAAGTTACAAACATATCGCATGCTTATATATTATTGTCATGTTAATATTTGTATTCGTAAAGGATTTTATCTTAAAAACACAATTAAATTCATTTATGGGATAACTAAAAAGATTTTGCGGCTAGAAAGCCATTACCATTCATTTTTATATCATCAAAAAAGTGCTTTCCGTTAGCTAACCGTATAAGTAATTAGCTTTACATATCATACATGTGGGAGACTAATTAATCTACATACTTTTCTACATTCCTAGAAAAAAAAACATCACATCTTAATAATTAATTATTTCCTTTAACAATATTTAACGGCAAAGCCTAATCTGTTTGTTATAAACATATAACCATTGTTTAAATCAATCGAATCTTACATACTCCGTGAAGTATTTGCACGAATTGTTAGCACCGAAGGTATCTATAAAATGACTGTTATAAGATATTGAAAAACGGTTGATACATTTAGTATGACACTTCTTTGAACTGTTCAGTAATTAAGCCTAATTTCGTTCGAATAGTACGTAAGGCAGACCGTTAGGCAGGAATTAGGTGGAGATTGGATAGATTAACTTATAACAACACTTTAATTAGGATACACAACATATAGTTTAAAGAAAAACATGAGAGGGAATTTGATTACAGTCAATGATTCAAAGTTAAAGTCAAGCTGTAAGAAAATAAAAGATCCTTTAGTAATGTCTAAAGAAATAAAGGATCATTATGGGTGAAAACTCCGAAAAGAGACAAGTTATAGATTTTAACATAAATGTAAGTCATCATGACATAAGTTAATTTTTGAATTCAAAACTTATATAGAGAAACAAATTCATTTAAGCATTAATAATAAGTTCTTGTTGTTAAATACAAATCCTATCAAATAAAGAAAATATGATAATTGATATTATAAAAGTGTTGGGTCACTTCTACATGGTAAAAGAAAGTGACGTTTACAGTAATTCTTCATTATTAAAATTTCTCTCTACTTGCTAATAAAGCCTGATTTTGTTAATCAGATAGATGATCTTGTCTTAATCCCGCTGTCTATTTCTAATCATTTCCATTATACTGTTGGCTCCCTGCTGTTTTGCCTTGCTTCTTAGCATAAAGCTCACATGTTTTATTTTGTATTATATAGAGTTTACGTGAATTTAGTTAGAGACCCTAGATATCGCAAACTAACACAAATTACCATCACGTGGAAGTTTTTTTTGTTTATGTAAATTTCTTTTAAACACAAATTTAACTATTTTATAAAAGAGTTATTGAGTTTGAATATTTCAGAATATGAATACACTATAACATTAATCTCAAACGTCCTCATACATTATTTTTAATACCATTTTCGAAATATGGATAATTGGATACATTAGACTAATTAAAGTGACTGTTTGAAACGGTTCGGTTGTATAGCTAAAATCCTAAAATGTACATTAACTAGCTAGGGTGTTTCCAATAGTCAAATCTCAATTTTCCTCGATATCTTATAATAACTACACATAAACTCAATTGCCAGTTATAAGTGGGCTGCAAAATCATGGTTGGTAATGAGGAATGCTGGTTTGGTGTTAGGTTAATAAGTGATAGAGTCTCTTTAGCCGCATTACTTGACTGTTCCTTCATCCTCTAAAAGTCTCTTCTTTTTACCCATTCTTTACACTTCCCAAACACAACATCGCTTCTTATTTTTGTTTCTGATTTCTAAAGCTAAAGCCTATAGTTTTCGTAGGGTTTTCTGAAATCTCCATCGCGTTCTTTTTCTTCTTTCCTATATAGATATCTTCTTTCTTCAATGTTTGACTAATTTCTCTCGAATTCAATATTTGTATATATATAAATTCCATAGTCTACTACGTGTATATTATTACCTGTGCCAATTTTTTTTTCTCTTATCGTATTTTCGATGTTTGACTTATTCAGTGAACGTTAAGTAAATTTCTTCTTATCCAATGTGTGTATCTTGGGTAGTTGGGTAATGTTGTAGAGTTTAAAGTTTGTTTCTAAATTTAATTTGAAACTCTTCTTAGGGAAATTCTAAGAAAACACAGGATTTTATTACGAGTTCATCTAACCGCTTCATTATAACTTATATCTTGCCGTAAATTAAGCATTCCGAATGCACTAGAACTTGAGAATATTAGTGATGATCTCAAAATATTCTGTTGTGTGACTTTTACTCCCAATGTATTGCCACCTTAACCTAGAGGCCATGTTGTTCCTTTATACCAAAGTAGAGACACATAGTCATAGGTTAAGCTTGATTTCCAAGGGTGTCTCCTTTTTACTTCCGATCACGAGCTCACAAACGCACCAAAATAATCTTTGTTCATCATATCATTTACGTCTCTATAAACAATCAAACCATGCGAGATTGTCTTTTAATTCTAAACTCGAGATCGTTTCTCAAAGCCTCTTCTCTGTTTAAAGGTCTCTCTCTCGCAACCCTTATATTTGGTTTGGTGCTTGTCAAACCTTTTTTAAATATTAAGTGTCGTCTTGAACTCGAGAAACTACGACGATAGACTCCAATAATTGTATTTTTTTTCTTGATATACAACAATATATTTCTCTAATAGCTTTTTATGTCTGTTAATCTCCATGCAGACATTTGTTTATGAACTCTAAATAATGCTGTCTAATCAGTATATAAGAAAAATGTGTTTGAATATTTTTGAACGATATGTATTTTTGCAGTACTACTTAAGTAGACATTAAACGTTTAGAAAACAAGTAAGAAAAAAGAAGTGAAATGGACCCAAGTATCAATATTGGGTTTGCTGTAATATAATAGATTACAGATTATTGTTATAGTACCTAAAAATAATACAGAAAAAATAAATAAAATGAAAAACAAACAAGACTTATGATGAGGGAAGGAACAACTTTAATCTTTTACTTTATAAGTAGGGAACACATAAGTGAATCTTTGGGTCGTGTCATGTGAATAAAGGCTAAGTTGCTCTGTAACCCAGCAGTGATATCCCATAATTCTCTTGGTTCAAGACAAAGTCTTAAACCTAACCATTTTGATTCTAAATGCATATTTCCGATTTTAGAAGATCTATAATTCTGCCACCATGGACCATCGTCAAGAAAAAAATTAACAAAAGATAGCGATCGAGACAGTTTTTCCCATTTTATGATTTTAGAAATCTAAGTTGTATCATTCGTAATGTGTGGTTTGAGGTGGAAAAATTATCTTCGACGTTTTCTTTTCCTAATTTTATTTAGATGATGAAATGATATATTAGTTTTGTTTCATGATTTCACGTCCAAAACGTCATTCCAGTACATTTTATCAGCATATTTCCAAGTTTTGCTGAAGGAGCAACTTTTCTTACCTTGAATTGGTCAAAATACTCAGAATTTTTTACTAACAACTGATTTCAATATATATAAGTCTCAAAAATTAATTTAAAAAGGTAAAATAATTGATAATTTTACTAACACCTAAATATGTATGATATATCATTTTGCAAAAACTATATTAATTAAAGTAAACGATTTTGTACTATTTGATCAATCATTCGACGATATATCCCGTTATTCTACTATTCTAATTAAGATTTAAATAATCTCAATTAGAATGAATTAATCCGTTTGTGAACAAGATCGTTTTATTTGTGCATCAATTTATATACATATGTTCTACAAAACAACGTGGTTTGTAAACGAATCGGTCCATTCTACTTTTCCTTCAAATCAAAACATGGAAGTTCAATTTTTTTTTTACCGTATGTTAAAATATAGTATTAAAAACATATATATTGTATAATATATTTTGAAAAAGGAAGTAAATAAAAGATGATTGGTGTTTGTGGGCAGAGGTAGAGTCCATAAGCTGTCGAGAAAGACACGTGGCAATGATTACAAGTTGTCTGCCTCCCTCCTCCTTCCTCTCTTTTAAACACACTTGCTCCTTCCTCCTTCTTCCTCCTCTCTCTCTCTCATTCAAAGCTTTTTCTTGAAACAGAGATGGAAACTTGGGAGAAGCCACTAACTTCGTCTTCTAGAGATCACCACCGTCGTCACCCTTCCTTCTCCTCCACTCTCCTCGACCAAATCTACCGCTCCATCGACGACTCCCCTCCACTCGAATCCACGCGGAAGAAGAAGCAGCAGCAGCAGCAACACCGCAACATATCTCTCCAAGAGGATCATGAAATTTCTGCTCCAGAGCAACTCGTCTTCCACCGCCGCTCAGTCGCCGCTGATTTCGAAAGATCCAAGAGAACGACAGCCGCCGACTCCGTTTTCCTCAGATATTCCAACTCCAGCTCCTCCGACTCAAGCGGATTCTCCTCCTCCGAGTCAGACTCCTTCTACGTACGCTCAAAATCCTCTGCCTCTCCTCCGCACACTCGTCAGCCGAAGCCCATTCGAACTTCCGTCGTCGAGAGGTTCGACCACTCTGGCAGCGTACAGAAACCAAACAGCAAACAAGAGCTCGGTGGTTTCTTGAGAACCAAGTCAAAGGCGTTGAAGATCTACACCGACTTGAAAAAAGTGAAACAACCGATCTCTCCAGGTGGACGACTCGCTACTTTCCTCAACTCGCTTTTCACCAACGCAGCCAGCAACCATAAGAAGCCCAAGAAAGTCAGCACCGCCGTCTCTGCCGCGGCGGAGACACCACAGTCATCGGCGATGTCCTCCTCCTCCACCACAAACACTACATGCTCTTCAGCGTCGTCTTTCTCCAGGTCTTGCTTGAGCAAAACTCCCTCGTCTAGCGGGAAATCAAAAAGGTCCGTACGATTTTGTCCGGTGAATGTTATTCTCGACGAAGACACCTCCATTCACATTCCGTACGGTTATAACAACAAACTGTACGCAAACAACGACGCTAAACGCGACCGCCACGTCATGGAGGAGGAGAATCGCCGTGTTATCGAAGCGGCCAAAGATCTTATCAGAACGTACCAAAAGAAAAAAGATCATCTAGCTGCGACAACATGCGATGATGTTGCCAACGTTGAAGAAGACGACGTTGATGATGATGATGCGGCTAGTTACGCGAGCTCCGATCTGTTCGAATTGGAGAATCTTTCGGCGATTGGGATCGACAGGTATCGAGAAGAGTTACCAGTCTACGAGACCACTCGTCTGGATAATACGAATCGAGCCATTGTTACAAGTTTAATTGTATAATAATTTATTAGTTAAAAATGGTTGGGGTGATTATATTCTTAGTTTTAGAAAATTTTAATACGGTTTTTTTTCCTATTGAAGTTATTATGTTTTACCGTTTATAAAACGGTTTTTTCTTTCTTCTTTATTAGCTTCTCGGATATTAAGTAACTTGTGTATAAAAACTATCTATGTTAATCATGGTATATTTTGGTCATATCTATGCAGCTCAATTAGCTATCTAATTACTGTGAGAGTTTAACTAATCTTTATTGTGAGAATTCCTAAATTTTTGATATCTGACAAAGGAAAAAAAGAGGAACATAAATTTTAGCCATTCTATTCTATGTCACCAATTAGAACAGCAAAGAGTCGTTGCCTTTTCTTTGTTTTTTAATTCTCTTTTTTAGGGTTGTAAAACTAAATGTCTATACGAAGAGATTTGAGTAGAAACAACAATAAAAGAAAAATAATTAACTAAAAGTAAAAGATTTGATTTGATGCTACTAATAATGATCAATAAGATGGGCGAAAAAAAGTGAAAGAGACTTGGTCTCAAATGTCATGGACAATAGTATCCAATATTTGATTCTTTTCGAGTACTTTTTTTTTTCTGTCCGAATTTGATTGGATTGGCTTGTCTTGCTCTAAGCATGGCTTCAAATTATAATGTTGGTTTTGTAAGTCTCGAATGATAAGCACACACTGGTTTCTTTCCACTTTATCATATCATCGATGGTTAAAACCACAAGATAATGAACGTAGTTTTCTCTTCCATAAATCGATTATAGATACATGATTCTGTTATACATATGGAAAATATTATTTGATCTGTTGTTAGAACGTGGTTTGTCTGTGAAACTTTCTTTTAAATACTGTAAAGCGAAATCGACTTGCAAATATAGATACTAGAATAGTAAAAGTTTCAGTTCAAAACACTATTTACTATCTAAAATAATGGAACCAGGTATTATTAATATGTGTACGTACGTGTGTCAGCTTGACAACCTTCGATTTGATTGCGTTGATTGAACGAGAAAGAATCCACACATCTAACGTTATAATTCATATTAATATATTCATATTTCGGGCATTTATATGCATACGGTTACTACACTATAAATTAACGTGATAAAAATGACTCTCACAACAACAAAAAAAAACAAAAAACAAAAGCGTGACAAAAATGAAATTTGGTACAAAGTAACAACTAACAAGATTGGACCACCGAATCATAGCATTATGATAAGCTATTAAAGCTAACACAAACATGCTAATTAGCTTGAAATTTAGGTATTTAGTTAAGTATAAAACAAATAGATATTGCCTTAATAAAACTTAAAGAAAAGGCTAATATGGCTATATGGTCAAAAGTTGCGTAGCCAAGAAAGAAAAATCCGATACAAAGGAAAGATCACATACATTGGTACGGACCCATTTTCCCACTTTCATTTTCTTTTCGTTTGTTTAATCACTTTAATAAAACGGTTGTTTTATTATTTATAGCTTACAAATCCCGCATAATCGAGAATCAATCCTTTCATAGCTTCAATAAGAAAAAAGTTTTTGAAAAATCATATATATAGTATATATGAGAATTGATGAGAAGGGTTTTGATAGATGAAAAGATCACTTCAGCAATTTATACCCTTGATAAATAAAGGAAAGTTTATTCTGTCAAATTCGTACCCTATAGAGAGAATCAAATACCTTCGACGACGTTGAATTGGTAAAACACTCAGTTATTAGTCAAAATATTAACGAGTCAGTGTATAAACGAATACTTACGTCGGTAAGTACAATAGCTGGGGATTTGTCCCTATTCGTGGTGGGTGAAGTGGGGGAGTTGTGAAAAGTGAATATATAATCATGAGAGTAACGTGCTGATTTAGCCAATTAGTTTCCAAAGTTTGACTCCACATATCAAATCTAGTCAATTAAACAAGTAATTACTTTTCTATATAAACCAAAATGGCGGTAAAGACGAATTTGACAATCTTTTTTTTCTGTAATTCTGAAAAAAACGTTCATTTTAGGATACAAAACAGTAGAGCTAGTTATCTAAGCGGTTGTATTTAAAAAGAATTTTCTTGTAGATTGATATTCAGATTTTATTCATATGAAGTAAGTGTTGTTTAATATCAACTAATAATGGAGCGAGTACCAATATATATAGAATTTACGTATATTGAATGAAGAAGTTTCGTCGTGATCATACAAATCAATAAAAGCATTTGGGTACAGCTATATTATACCATAAATTGGTGTGTAGGTTATAAAGATAAAAGAATAATTAAGGGGCATACAATGTCCCATATCAACCATGCACAACTCGTCATTCGCATGCACTACCAGCTATTTCTATATATTAACTAGCTAGGGCTTACTCCATTTCAAATCAGGCAAGCTAAGACACACACTCGATCCACTATTATGTATATTAAATTCGATAGTACTCACTCTCTATTTCGTGAGTGTGCACGGACGTGTACATGTCGTCCTAAAACGGTACATGATGCAATGGTGGTGGGACACTCCCAAGTCTCAACACTAGTATTAACTATCGTGTGCATGTGTCTATGTGTCTACGTACCAGTCATAACAAATCTGCGTTGAATTCGACAATCAACATAGATTCTGAAATAATATGACTCAAAACAAGCTAGATGAATTACAGTATTAGATGCGGATATTGCTCGATTACTAATATATGTGTTTTTCCCCTGAGAAATCGGTTTTATTATTCAAAAACAAAGGAAACCTTAAATCTATAGAAAAATAAAAGTATATGTAGAATATTTATTTTTCCAAAAATATCTTGTAGTATAAAATTATAACTATAAATTACAGAAAGAAAGATTATCTTAAAATAATCCCACATCTAAAAGGCTAAAACATATAGAAAGAACGTGTTAATTAACTTTGAAGCAACAAATGGGTAAATAGAAAATGTTCGGAGGAAAATAAGAGCGATGGACCAGTGAAAAGGACACGTGGCGGGCAGCGCAGAAAGATAGGTTTGGACCGGAAACGAGTGGATATAAATCTAGCCCGCACGTGACGGGTGGCCGATTCAAGTGTCGTAACTCTCTCACTCTCACGTGTGTACACGTGTTAACCCTCCTTATTTTTCCTGATCCCTATAACAAAAAAAAGATCTTCCAATCCACATCACACTACATCAGATGTGGACGACACTGGAATAGCAAAAGGATGGCAAACACTGTGCTCTTTTATTTTGTCTTTTAAAAATACGATGCCAACAAGAAAACAAAAAATTAATAAAAATTTACACCGTCTAAATAATAATATAAAATCAATGATGCCTTGTAAATATGTGACATTTAATAATTAGAGTTTGTCTCTATTTATTTATTAATATTCATCATGTACAAATTTAGAAACTAAGCTGTAAACATTGATATGTACAAAATGAAATATGTTCTGCAGTTTTCGGGATGTTAACTAACAATAAAAATGAATTCGACCGATTTTTTTAGGTGATGGATAGAGTATATAAATTGAAATTGTTTTCTAATATCAATTCATATACATCTTAACTTTATTCTGGTTTTAGGCTCGTTTTATTTATGAAGGGGTTGTATTTATTGGTCAAAACACGAAAAAGAAAGCAAAAGAAGAGAATGTTGGAAGCTAGACCCCAAAAAATACTAAAAAACAAGAATGTTTTTGTTTGATTCCAAGAAGATTAGTGTCGTGGCTGCATCTTTTTGTCTGAACATCGATGAAATGGGGACGTATAGCTCTTTCTTCCTTTCATTTTTTACGAGGTTAATAGTCATGTTACTCTAACATTTACAATTCTTAGCTTATTGCTACTGCACCAGGACCTTGTTTTTTTTTTTTTTCAAAACTGGAGAAAGAGACGCATGCAGATAAAAACTAAGATCTGAGAGGATGAAGAAGATAATCAAATATGGACCTATTTAGGAAAGAAAAAGTCAAATATGGACCTATTTTTTACTTTCGTACATGACAGTATGAACCGGATTTGCTTACAGCCATTAACTATCCTGAATATCTGACACCATATAGATCGGTTGTTTTGGTATTTGTAACACATGTTATTAATATGAGAAAGAATTACAATGGTCAACATGTAAAGCATTTCAGAAGGAACACAGAAATGATGATAAAAGATAAGTCATTTAGAACTCTCTAGCCACAATAGATCGGTTGTTATTCATACATTTTGTTAGCGAAAAAAAGTCTCGAACGCTATACCTACAATATGTTAGACGAGCACTTGATAATACTTGTTAAAGCGTAAATCATCTATCTTTATTTAAAACTCGAATTCTGGAACAATGATTTCATTTCTTCCTAGAAAATCATTATTAAATGTGCTATCGACGTTGCGTTTGTTGTTTATGTTATAGTTTTGTTAGAGACATACATAGTCACGTATTAATATGTGATTCTCTTATTCCAACTGCAACAAATTAAATGATAACGAGCACGATGAACAGAATTGATCACATGGATGGAGACGAAGAAAATGACTGTAGAGAAGATAAAGATATTACTATTACCTCTGGATTTGTCATAAACCAACCTAACTCTCCAAATCATTAATTTCCAGTGCCCAGGCATGATGCCTAACCTTGTCTTCTTTCCATTTATGGACCATCCCTATAAATTATAGCCATAATTAGTCGACATTACTTTATAAGGATAACGATTGATCTATCTCAAATGGGTCAATGTCATCGTCTTGTTTTCTATATATGTCTAGTCTCTCTCACCATGTAATATATAAATGGAATAAAACACCGAAATTTTGTCTGTTAACTAGCAGGTAACGTTGATATGATTGTGTGATTCCAAATTTAATTTTATCAATTTATAAAATCTCAAACCCTTCTATGAATTAAAAATTTAAGATTCGTCTTAAAGGTGTTTATATCGAAGTTATAGATTTTATCATTTTTGGTTTTCAGATTCAGTACGTGTTAATGTATTATAGCTTAACACTAATGCATTTCGTATTGAGTTTGTCGTTTCCCTGTGTGTATTCCATGCCGTTAGTATAATTCGAAACGTATAATTTGGTTTCCTTTTGTTTTTAGTTTGCTTCTCTCTACCCCAAACGCAATATAATATGATGGGCTTAAAACTAAGTTGGGCTTATATATCCAACAAATTAAGCCCAAATTGATCTGCTTTTAATTTTGTCGTTCCAAAATTTCCTCTCTAATAATCAATCTCCGGCGAATAGTTAAAAGTCCCAACAATGGCGACGGAATCTCCGTGTTCCGTTCGGAAAAGTGAGGCGTTGATTCGTCGACGATGTTTATCCATTGACTCTCTTGTATTTGATCACTAGTTTTGTATACTCAATCCACCTACGTAGACAGTAAAGATGGTTTTTAAATCTGATGAGAATTTGTGATGTTTGCTCTTTTACGGCTCCGATTTTGATCATATCTAATTTGTTTCGTCACAGTTGTTGTTCATCTAAGAGCTACCGGAGGTGCTCCAATACTGAAACAATCGAAATTCAAGGTAGCTTCTTTTGGAATCAATCACATTCCTTCCTTGGCGTCTTACTAAAATTTACTATTGAGTTGTGAAATTAGGGTTCTTGTGTTGATTAGAATCTTCCACTAGCGACATAGAACATTGTTAAGGAACCAGTAATTGATCCGATACTGAGATTATCAGTTGAAATCATGTGTGTGTGTGTTCATTTAGGAGAATCCATCAGTTTATTCTTTCATTGCGTTTTGTTGTTTGATTGGAAAACTCTTTTTGCATTGTCTCTGAATCGAGCAGGCATAGGCAACATCGTATCTCAGATGCATCATTAGATTTGTAATCGTTTTTGATCTTTCTGGTTGAGAAAATGTTTGTTTGATATTATAGAGAGTTATATATGCTTTTTGTTGTCTTCAGATTTCAGGGAGTGACAAGTTTGCTAAAGTGATTGACTTTCTAGGAAGGCAGCTTCACTCTGACTCATTGGTGATCATTTTTACTCAAACCATCTTTTTTGTGCTTATCTTTTGAAACATTGGTTTTGTTGGTAATGTACTGATATCTCTTCACTGTAAAGTTTGTCTATGTAAACAGTGCTTTCTCGCCAAACCCTGATGAGTCAGTAATTGATCTATACAATGTAAGTATTTTCATCTTTCCACTGGCTTTCTCTGCACCTTTGTCTATAGTTTGTATTTGGTACTATGCTTGTGAGAATAGTTTTACGCTCTTCCATCTCGTGTAGGCTTGTAGCTATAACCCTGGCTTGTTTGATCTTTAATTTTGAGAATATTTCGGTTTGTCCTATTTTCTTCTCTTTGCACTGCTTTTCCTGGAAGAAAACGTGTAATGGTTTGCCACTCTAATTGTATCAAACTATCAATATTGCTTAAACAGTGTGCTGGTTCTTTGGTAATTGCAGAACTTTGGGATTGATGGGAAACTGGTGGTCAACTATGCTTGTTCCATGGCATGGGGATAAAAGCAACGATTAGCTCGGAGTATCAAGTTGCATCTTTGGTAGGAGAATCGAAGTGTAGATGAAAACTTTTTGTACATTCGTAGGAAATGGCTTTTGCATCTTCTTTTTTTAGCTGGAATATATATTACAAAATGCAACGATTTTTGCGGCGATTCTTTCATATAAAATCTAACTGGGTTTGTTCAAGTCGAATCTGGACAGATTGATTCAGTCAAGTATTCACCATTGACTTTGGAAAATGATGGAGCTACTACTTGCTATAGTTGTGTGTAAATACTGAACCGAGCCGGTCTCTTTAACCAAAAAAAAAAATGGGGAGAAAACTGAAAACCGAAATCGTATAAAACCAAAGAACAGCAGAGAAGGAGCAACACAGAAATGGGCTGTGAAGATCAGTTACATTAGATGGGCTTTTAGGGCCTAGGAGGAAGGTGAAAGGAAATGAGGGGATGATGAATAGAGATGACAGAGAATGGATATGATGATGAAGGCGTTTTGACATAGGATCCGCAACGGAACAGCAAACTAATTTCCACTTCTTCTCGCCCGAAAAAATGAAAAACAAATAAAAAGAAAAGAAGGGGGGTACGTGGTTTATCTGTAACCCTCGGGAGTTAATTACAGCTTGTAAAATCAAAATCTATATCTTACATTCCCCCAAAATTTCTCCTTAATCTCTCTTCTCCCTCTCTACCCCCCAGATTTAGCCCTAAGCCGTTACTTGTCTCTCTCTCTCTCTCTCTGCATTTTCCCGGAAAAATCCACCCATTTTTCTGCAGAAGGTTTTCCGTGTATGGTCAATTGTTCATAATCCGAGCTTTTTTTTTCTCATTTGACCTCCGAATTCGATTCGTCAATTTGGGGGAACAAAAATCAGAGCTAGTGGGGGGGGTTCCTTCCTTGGGTCAGATTCGTGATTCTTGCTTCTTCTCGACTCCATCTGCACAAGAGGTTTTTCAGATATCGGAAATCTGACACCCAAGAAGGAAACGGAGAGCATATCTCTCTCCAAAATCGTGGTCCGTTGACTAGATCTTTTGGTATCTATGATGCTACTACAATCGGACGGCGCCAATTGAATGGTGACGGGGAAAGCTTTCGTGTAGTATTATTGGATCGGAGTTTGGTTTTGGTGAAATAGAGATATATATAATAAATGGGGCTTTTGGATTTGGTTTTGAGATATCCTCCTCTATCCTCCTCCTCCTCCTCCTTGAATCTTGTTATGCTTCTCGCCTTGATCCTCAGTTTCCATGGGTTCCTCCTCGTCCACTCACAACAACAAGATCAACCCCAAACTCAATCCCCTCCTCCTCCTCCTTCCCCTTCTCCTCCTCCGCCGTCATTTTTCGTGATGCAATCTCCTCCCGTCGATTCAGTCAATACGCCACCTCCTCCTCCGATTCAACAGGTCAATACTCCTCCTCCTCCTCCTCCTCCGCCTCAAACCAGCGTCGTCTCCATCACTCCTCCTCCGCCACCATCACCGCCATCACCACCGCCTCCTCATTCTCCACCGCCGCCGATTCAAAAATCACCTCCTCCGCCGAGTGCGGTAGCTTCTCCTCCGCATTCCAGTAGAAACCAACCGCGGAGATTACGGCCGCCATCTCCGCATCCTCCTCCGCCGCCTCCGAGGATGGTCAAGCAGCAGCCGGAGAAAAGCAGCCTAAACACTGGGAAAACGGTTGGTCTGGTGTTTGCTGGTTTCGCAGCAACGTTGCAGATTTGCGTCGTTGCCTTCTTGGTTTTCAAGAGGAATCAGCTCTTACGGATGACTCATACTTACTGAATCACATTTTTAAAGATTGAATTTTTTCAATCAATCCGCCGGGAATCACTTTTTGAGACGACGACCAAAAAGGAAAGAGAGATTAAAGATGATCATGTTTTCCTCGTATATCGGATCAACAAACAAAGACTGCCTTTTCCTTCTGTAAATTGGGTAAATTCTGGATTTGACATATTTCCTTTCTTCTTTTTTTTTCTTTGTATTCTTTTTTCCGTCTGAATTTTTCTTCTTCTTTTTTTTTTAAGGTCGTGTAGTTTATTTTATTCATTTACATGCCTAACCATGCTAACTGAGAGAGAGGTCGAGATATGGAAACAGTGGCTCTCAAAAGTCATGTATAATTTGTTTTTAGCGATTCTGTGAGATGTTCCCCCAATCAAAAAAGAAAAGAAAAACACCGATTATCTTATTTCATTTTGTTCAGTTCGCAAATGTGTTTGTCATTTTTGAATATTCTTTGTTACATACTTTCTCTAATTGATTCAGGGTTATACGCAATTCCCCTGTTTATGTTTTGTGTGATGTTCTTGTTACTGAGAAGAAGCAAGGGAGAGTATGATAGGGAGATCACGTTTCCTTCTCCATGTTTTGCTTTTCTTAGACACAACAGATTCTTTGTCAATTCCTCCTAGGTATCATGATTTTGACGCTTTACACATTTTTAGGTAGGAGCCGATTAGACTCTTGACTGATAGCTCTTTCAAACATGACTTGTTTCGAGTCTTTGGTCTTTCGTGTTTCATAGCTCTTGGAATCAGAAATCCTTCGTGTTTGGAGATTACAATCAGAGAATGTCGGATCTTTTTGTGTGTTTATCTGGTAAAATGTCGGTTATTTAGATCTGTAGAAGGTTGCAGAGTGCAAATTATAAAAAAGATTTGCAAGTTAATGGGAATTGATAACCGGTCTCTGGTTTGGTTTGGTTAGAGCTGATGGTTTTGCGTATTCAAAGAGCTGGGGCCGTCACAGATCATGACTAGTTAAGTTAAATATGGTTTGGGAAATTTCTCGTGTTCTGAAAGTTTCATGACCAGATAACGCAAACCGGTCTGGTTAGCACACATGGTTGAAGATGATGATGATATTGATCTTGTTCCCTACTATGAAAGTGTTTTACGACGCGTTTTTTTGCTTGGTATGACTGACCAAATATGTGCTGGTTTTGATCTGGACTTGATTCCGCTCACAGAATCTTCGTTGGCAACATGCTTTTTAGATGCTCATCATACATATATCATATATAGATAAATGGGATATATTATAATAGTGTGATATATTGGAATAGAATATAATTAGTGTTGGTAATGATTCCAAGTAATCATACGCACGTAAATGCTTTATATACTTAATGGATCAAGAGTCATGATGTTGGCCTTTTAACTCTCCCTCGTTCCTTTTGCACATGCATGGAAGTAAGTAGATACCAAAAGTTGTATATGATTGTTTATTTTTCCATAAACGACAAAATCTAGATTCATTATACGAAGGTCGAATGATGTCTGGTTTTGATCATTCTCTCGTTTTATAAATGCGTGCCCCAGATTGAGTCTATAAACATCATTTGACCTGCGTATAATCTCGATATACAGTAATTTTAGATAATGTATGTGTTTGCCTTTAATCTTCTTATACAGTTCTTTGCTTCGTCCAGAATTAGAATAGAGATCAAATTAAGCCATATTATTATCCCTTTGCAAATGCCTTTTGCATTTAATATTCACAGGATTTTCCTATTATTTTAACATGTAATCGCAAATAAAGACTGGCCTTGGGAATGAAAAGAAAAACTAGAACGATGTGTTAAATAGTTCCATAATATGTAAGCAACTAAAGATGCTTGCATCCTAAGAAACAAATATAATCTTAACCCCTCACAAAAGTCATGTTTTCTTATGTGTTTCTGTCAGCTACAGTAAAATAAATAAAAACGATAGCTTGGAATAAAACAGTAGCCGGAAAAAGCAAGAGAGAAACACGCAGATAATATATATGTCGGATCACCTTTCTTGTTGGACACCTAAAACACACATGGAGAAAAGGGAGAGATACATAAATGATAAATGTATACATATAGGTTTCTGCAAACAGTGTCTTGTCTCAATGTTCCACGGAAATAGATGTGAAGTGTGACCCTTCAACATTTCAAACTTGTGTGTGTTGGTGCAGCAGACCCATCATTGATGCTATCTGGCCTTAATCAGCTACCTGAGAGAAATTATATTTTATTTAAATTAATTTTAAAAACTGTCAATAAATTTGAACTGTTATTATCTAGCTATTAGCATAGATCAGATTGTAGATTACCAGTGTCGAGTCTTGAGTGGGAAGATAGGTCAAGCCAAGAATCAGAACTGTTCTTGTTCTGTGCCCAGTCATCACCAAAGAAATGATGAAGAGACTTCTTCGTTTCCGAAGAATCTTTCTCCTCTTCTTCTTGATTATGATGATCTTGTCTCGATGTGTTTGCGAAGACAGTTCTTGTGGGTTTGTTGAACATGTCGGCGCCCAAAACGAAACATTGTTGTTGTTGTTGTTGTTGTTGTTGTTGTTGTCGATGATGGTGGTCTTGATCATGATGATGATGCTGTTGAGAAGATGATGATGAGGATGAGTATGTGTGATGATGATCAACCTTATGATCAGTACTGCAGTGATACGGATCATTCATTACTGTTGCTAACGGTTGTTGGTGATGGTATGGAGAATCTTGAAAACTTCTAGAAGCTTCTGGAAAAAAAGTTCTCTCCCCAACTCCGACTCTCTCCCCAATCCCTTGAAAATATCTGAAATCATAATTAAAACAAAAATTCTCATATAGTTAAAGGTCATGCCTTTTTAAAATTTTCAAGAACTAACACAATCGTAATCATGAAACAAGGGAAGTTAAATGATGATAAGACACAGAACCTGAAGTCTTTGGGGTCGGTTGCAGAGGCTAAGACATTGAACTGAGAAGCAGTAGATCTGTTTAGATTAAGTGACAAAGCAGAAGCATGATGAAGAGTTTGTTGTTGTTGTTGCTGCTGTTTAGGTGAAGAAGAAGGATAAGGATAATCAAGGGAATGGTTGTTGAAGTAACCTCTAGAACTGTTACTGCTACCAACACCAAACCTATTGCTGTTACTGTAAGCGTCAATGGAAGGAGATGAAGAAGAAGCAGAATAAGTAGAGGAAGAAGAAGACAAGGTGGGGCTTGGGTTGTTGTTGGGGAAAGAGAGAGACGGTGACGTTAAGGGAGCAGTTGTCTGATTCTGATCAAGAGATTTCCTGGCACGGTTTCTTCCTCTGTGCATGTGTTTTTCACAGTACTTTGAATCTGGGTATGCTTCTCTTGAGCATCTCCATTTCTTGCCATCTGTTCTTCTGCATCTTCCTGGTTCTGGATCTGGTTTTCTTCCAAACCCCATCTGATAGCATCCCCATCCAACTGCAACATTCAATTAACCATGACCCTAAAATCAATCACGGTGTTTGATGTAAAACCCTAGTACTTAAGACCTTAATTAGGTTATCCAAAATCAATAGAAAGTTGTAAACACTGAGTTTGTGAAAGTGGTCTTAGGAAGAAAAAGTTGAAGACTTTATACAGAAACACTCTAAAACACACAAAAGCTGCAAACTTTTAGTGGCATGAGAATCAACAAAAGATTGAAACTTTATGCCACAAAAAAAAAAGGAAAACCGGAAATCAACAAAATAGAAAATAATAATTAAGTTTAGGGCTTACGGGATTGGTGAGGGAGGAGTCTAGAGACCAAGGAAGTGTCCAAGCTTCTTCTAATGGAGAAGATGAGCTCAGGTGGGACAGGAACGCCTGAGACCATGTACTTGTAAATTAGGGCTTGGTTTTCCAGTTCTTCCCATTGTGTTGGTGTAAATGGAGGCCTTTCTATTGTTCTCCCACTACTTCCACTCAGACTCATCATCTTTCTTATTCTTCTTCTCTAGCTTTCCTCAAAGGGTTATATATGAAGCAAAATCCAAAGAGCATAAAAAGAAAAAAAGAGCTTTCTTGATAGCTTCAGAGATTAGCTAGGGTTCCTGAGTTTAGGACAGAGACAGACAAAGAAGACCACTTTCTCTGTCACTTTTTTTTTTCCCCTCTGGTTTGATATTTATCTCTCTTCTCTCTCTAAACATATATTCCTCAGATGCAATTTGCATGAACACTTGCTAGCGTCTCCCTCTTCACGAGGCCAGTCCTCTTTTATATATATACTCTATTTTCTGTTGTTAATTACTGAAGAGAGATTACTAGTACTATACAATTAATTAGTCACACCCTACTGCTATGAAACAAACCAGAAAAATATAAGGTTTTCTTTTGTTGGGGAAAATATTTATAAAATAGTTAAATGAAAGAGTTATATCACAAAACATTCATAAAAGAAAATCTAAGAGAGATAGATGTCAAAATAAAATGTCAGATGAGGACAAGAGCTTTTAAGGAGTTTTGCCATGTAGTGTAAAATCAAAACAACATTAAAATATCCAATATTGTAAATGTTAAAATAGATAGATAAAAATGTAAGGAAGGGAAGAAGAGTGTGGTCCTATAAAGACTGGCAAATCTGAAGAGACTCAGGCCCAGTGTTCCTGTTGCTTCTTCTGCAGCACTTGATGCTCCTGTCTCTCTGACTACTCTTTCCTCTCTTCTCAATTTTTTTTCTCAATCGTCTTCAATATTACATCCTTTTATTTTAGACTATACTATTATTAATAAATAAATTTGTATTAAAAAAGTGCATTGATTTTTGGGAATCTTTTTTTTTCTTTCATTGAGCAGATGCCTTTTTTTAATTTCAGCTGTATCCCAATACTTGATGGCCTAAAAATGAGTGCCATTTCCTTTTTACTGAGCTCCTTTTTTTTTTAATTATTACATTTAGTGAGCCCTGTTATTGCTGTCTCAAGACAGAGGAAAATCAGATAGATGAAAACAACTGATAGATGTGTTGAAGAAAGAATTGACGAGTATTTATTAATAGAAATCGGAATGAGCTTCTTCTTGTATCACTGCACAAATCTCTGACCTGGGAAAAAAGAACCAAACTCTTTTAACTAAGATAAAATATTTACGCTTTGCTGTCTTACTGAAAAAAAAAAGAAAAGAAGTAAAATCATAGTATACAATTCATTTTCTTGTCAACGTTTTTTAATGTTTTTATATGGTGATATATGTAGGAAATGTGGTGGTCTTTCTTTAGGTGGCTATATAGTAAATAAGAAAGAAAGAAAAGGGTGTTTAGATGGGAAATAGAGAGCAGGGAAGAGACCATTGGATAAAGAAGGGGACTAAGTTTGTTTGGTTGCAAGTGAAGTGAAAGTACTTTTGTCCTTTTTAAAAAATGTTAAATATTTTGTCGTTCTTATTAAATATTTTCTCCCCGGCATTAGTTTTGTAGAATAGGAATAAGAAAGAAGAGAAAGGCATGTGAAGAATCAGAAATATTCAGAGAGGGTTGGGTTCATTAAGTGCAGAGAAAAAAAAAAAAGAGTAAGACTGTTCACTACTCTGTTTGTTTCTCTGTCTCTTTTCACATGCTCTGTCCTTTTCTCTCCTTTTTTTGAAGCCCCCTAGATCTTTCTTCTTACACACCTACAGTCTACCATTCTATACATACTCACATACACACATACACATAATAAGTATATACCTACATAGTTCACACATGCATAAACTTGATATATATACATGGTTCTCGCAAAGTCGCAATTTAGTTTTCTACACTCGACAAACAAAAAATATCTACAACAAAATTTGGAACGATGAAATGAATTTTCTTTTCGAAGTTAGTTTTACGAATTGGCCTAATTGTTAAATATATTTGGCGATTCTTCGAAATTTTGTAATGAAAGTCATTCGACAGTTACCTAATTAAAGCCACTAACCATCATGCTAAACATATTTCAAGAAACTACATGTGTTGTTTATATTATATGTAGAGATGTAATATGGTACCTAAACATATAGAACGCTAAACATGTAGATAGATCTGTAGGGGGTTGGTCAAAATGACGATCATGATGTGAATAAGGTAGATAGATGAAGAAGGTGGAAAGACCTTTGGACAAAGGGATATTTCCATTTTAGAGCATAAGTTTCCATTTTAGTCATTTATATGCATCATCATCCTCATCTTTTCTTCTTCTTTTTTACTTCTCACTTTGTTTTTATTATGTTTTACAAATTGAAAATGGAGAGTTATAGATGTAATACATATATATATATATATATAAGAGACGAGGGGTGGGTAATGTAGAAACTATAGGGCATGAGACCTACCTCCTCTCCCTTTGACCCAGTTTTCCTCATTTTCTTTTTTCAGTTTCGTGAGTCGTGACATACATGTAGATATTATATCCTAACTTTATTTTTGGGCCTCTAGGGTTTTCTACTAGTAATTTATTTTTGCCTAATTATAAAGCGGAAAATAACATAATTTATTTTTGCCTAACTATAAAGCGGAAAATAACATATGTATATGTAGCCATGTCTTGTAATTGCAAATCGTTGATATCTATGTGATTGGATAGATCGAAAGAATGTTATTTTTCTCTGTATTCAGAATACAGAGACATGGCTACATATATATATGTTACAATATTTATTTTTCTCTGTATTCAGAATATTAATCTCTCTCATAATAAAATGCTTACCAACTTTGGTAAACCCGTCTTATTAGTGAAAGAATGTCGATGAAGACATAAAGTTGTTTCATTTTCATCCGCGTTTGTTTTCTTTGTTGACGGGAATTATTATTTTCTTTCTTAGAGTTTCGACTATAATTCATTGAGAAAACGCTTTTACGTTGCAGTGGTAAGATAATATATTAGTTAACTAGACCACTACGATGGCTAATTAGCTATTACAAGATGCTTGATTCACATAGAAAATCACTAACCAAACGTTTGTAGTAGTAATTAAACAATACAAACCCCATACAATAAAGTGATTAATTAACCTTACACTTTGTAATAAGGGACATGGGAGACTTTTATTCTAGTGATCACATTAATAATATCATATATAAAAATATATATGTGGGTTTAAGTGAGCCACAGGTTCCTCCTCTTCGTTAATGGGCAGGAGATGGAGCCAATGGCAGCAGCCGTCGAGGGGACCGTCGTCGACGTGGACAGCAACAACATATGAAACAAATAAGCCAACCTAAAAACCGAACTAGTTGACTTACAAGTATAAGAACAGGAAACACGATCCAAAATCCCAAATAAATCATAAGTATATAGATGATTTTATCATCGTCATACTGAACCAATGCGACAGCAAAGAAAAACGCCGCCGATATGCAAAGAACCGCTACTACCATAAATGTTACAAGGATCGCCATTATCATCCGGTTCCTATATAACAAATATCATCAGATTTTTAATTGTGTTCTTTAATCTTAAAACCATATACTTTTCACACAAATTTTCTGAATTTCAAAATAAACATTAATCTACGATTTATTAAATTGATTTATCAGACTCGTAACCCTTTTGTGTCCAATTAATCAAATAGCGATGAGGCAATACTATTTAAGTGGATTTAACCAATTAGACTGATTTGTTGAATTAATCTAAGTCAACCATCGGATTAATCACAGTCAACAATCTAATGTTCTTCATTTGTAAATTTAAATAATAAAAGACTCACGTTAGTCCGACGGTTGACTTAGATTAATCTTGTTGTAACTTAGAACACTAACACATTTTTTCTCAGAAAATTCCAAAATTACCATCATTTACACATTATCATAATTTGTCTACTAGTAATGATCATATTATATTGTATCGGATGTGGCATATATATTTTATTACTAATACCTGAGCCGTAAGCCGCTGATGACAAGTAGAATGAGGCTCATCGACGCAGAAAACGAAACTGTACTGCTAATGACCATTCCAAGATAGAGGCCACGTTTCGAACTCTCGTGTTCCAATACCGAAGTTCCCGCTTTTGCCTTACAAACCGGTACGGGGCCGCTCTGATCTCCGGAGGAACAAATATCACTCTCCCATACACCACCAGGAGGACTAACCATAACTTGGAAGCTCATACCAGCTATAACTGTCGCTGCAACCATAAGATTTCCTCTGGTCTTTTCTAACCAATCACCTTGACGATTTAAATACTTTACAAACCACTCGGATGTTTCTTCGTATTGATCTTCTCCACCGTTAACTTCCATGATTCAAAGCTATAGATATCTGCCAGATTTTGTTTTCCTATATAGTTTTATATTTGTAACTTCTCTTTTCATCGAGATTATAAAGGAAAAAAAGGATATTTGTGTTTTTAGGAAGGGAGGTAGAAAGTTCTGGTTTGATAAATAAAAGTCTTTATTTGAAACTATTTTAATTTGTTGATCACGGGATTAAAGAAATAATTCATTGACAATCCTTTTAATTGAGTCAATGATATTGACATCAGGGAAGCAGCGTCGTTGGATATTTTTGTTTCTTGCTTGTTTATAAACAGAGTTCTAGGTTATCAAGTTTAGTATACAGTATACTAATTGTACAACATCAAATTTGACTTTGGATATGTTTGTTTTTTGTCAACGGTCTTTACTTTCAAATTATTTAATGTGTCTAATGATTCATTACGATCGATGATGAATTCTTTGGTTATAGATTGGATTTGGTATATTGGAGATCAAAGGTAATAAGGTATAGTTGTCAAAAAGTAGACATCCGTCAATTTTAAAACGGTGGAATGAAAACGTAGATCTTTGTCAAACACGTAACTTTTTAGTTTGTTATAAAATAATAAAAATCTCAAATATATACCAACCATGCATTGTGATAGAACGGTTGAATACTCGTTTTAATAGTCAAAACCAAATATCTAGTTCCTTTCATATTACTGCACATGTTGATCAAAATGATGCTGTTAGCGCCAAACAAAACTAACCCATTTGTAAATAAGATTAAAAAAGGGTGGTGGCCAAATCATTGTAATTTTGTTGTATCGATGAATTTCTGTAAAAACTGTGGTTTAAATCCAATGTTGTATATATTGGTAAATGGTAATGAGATCTTCACACAGCGTGTAGTTTTGCTGTTTCTGGTGAACTACACGTTGTTGTTGTTTTCTTACAGAAGAAAAAACAAACTACGCGTTGTTTTCGTTAAGAAAGACGTCAGAGCTTAGATACCACAGATGTCGTTCTACTGGAGGAGGTTTTTCTAAACGGATTAAAGTTTGGGGTAAAAACAGAAACTAGGGTATTTAATTGAGAGTCGGCCAAAACATAAGGATTCGTGTTGCAAATTCCCAAAACAAACTCGACCAAACTAGGGTTTAGACAGTTTCCGGAATCTCTTACACACTATCGAAAGGTTTGGTTAAGACTTTAGATCGACTGAAAAAAAAAACACCTGCTCTTCGGGCATGGCGGACGAACAGCAGAAAGTGTACATGGAAGAGGATTTCAAGACACCGCAAGTAGTGAAGAAAAAGAGGAAGATGAAGAGAACAAGCGAAACAGAGGAAGACGGGACAATAGACATCAGTGTCAAACAAATCTCCGAGAAGACAGATAGAGTCTCTCCGATTGTGGCTTATTTCAGCACAGGATACGTTCCTTCCCGCGGCAGAGAATCACCTAAGGTCACGGTTTACAGGCATACGGCGGAGCTGAAGAAGAGGATGAAGGTTGTGGTGAGCCCGCCTGGCTCAGACGTGGAGTTCGTTGGCTCTAATTACACTGGCGAGCAAGCTGCTAGACAGACTTGTATCTATACATTAGGTGTTTTGGATAAAGAGACTCAGACATTGAGAGTTCTTCCCATTGCTCACAATAAGGTTTTGAAATTAAAAAAAGGATGATGCTTTATAAAAGTTTGGATTTTTGGGTTTGTGTAATTAAGGATTTGAAGTTGTTTGTTTGACTTTGCAGGTAATCAGATTGGAGCCAGTAGTTAAAACTAAAGAAGCAGTGGATTCAGAAGCTGCGGGAAGTTCGCTCACCATGGAACATAACGAAGAAGAAGCCGACAATGTCCACGCTTTTTGGACAAAGAAGGCTATTTTAGAGGTACGCCAAACTCTATTTACATCTTTACTATGTGTGTCGTAATTTTGTTTCCTCTTACTACTCAGTCTTGCTGGGAACATTGCATATGTAAAGCTTCAATATTTCCTTTGTTTTAATCCTTTGTTTAGCTCTCATCGTTGAGAGGATTGTTTTTGGTTTAATGCTAATGTGTGTCTGGTCTCTATGCAGGAGAAGAAGAGGCTTGCGAGAAATCTAGGAGATAATCCTGAGGCACAGATGGCCCTTGAAGATAAACTTGACAAAATAGATGTTAACACTAGTGCTCTTAAAAGTACCAGTGCTGCTGTTGCACGCAACATTCCTCCTTATAATGAATCTGCGACGATTCCAAGAGAAGCTTACCCTATAGATCAGATTATCGAAAAGGGAGAATGGGCCTTCCTTCAAGATGTTTACAGGCTTCTGGAACAAGAAGCTGAGGCAGCCGAAGGTTACCCTGCTTTTGTTCGTAACCGGTTGTACAGGCTGCGAGATAACAAGGTAACATTTTGATCCTTTTTCTTGGAAGTATGCAAATAAATGGTAACACTTGTTATATCATCGTGGCTTGCACGCCGTCTAAACCTTATCTTTTTACTCATATTATTCAAATCCTAGAGATTTTAAACGTCATAATCTCTTTACAGCTAGCTCAGTATGCATCGATTTGATTTTGGTTTATTTGCACTTTACAGGATGATGCCGAGAGAGAGACGGTTGCTGGTGTCTTGACGTTCCTCACCCATCTGATTAAGTTCAAGGACAAGAATACAATGTTAGGTGTCGAGTCTGCGAGAAACCACAAGTTTCCGCCAATCATCCGTGAGAAGTGTAGGAGACTGTTCAACGAGATGGACGCAAGCAGGATGCCTGATGACAAGATCAGCCTTCTGATAAGCTACGTTCTAGTGCTCAGCCTTCACGTGGATATGTTCAAGACCGACTACCAAGACATAGCTAAGGATCTGAGGATGAGTCCAATCGAGCTGAGAAAGCATTTTGAGAACCTTGGCTGCAAATTGTCGGTTCAGAACGGAATTTCTGTCGCGACGTTACCGGTTCCTCTCCAGTTCCCGCAGTTTATGCGCAGGAAGAGACGATAGATGGAGAGAGACACAGGGGATGACGATGATGATCTTGGAGAAAAGTTGTTTTAGTTGCTCATTTTTGTTGTCGAGATGTGATTTTAATTTATGTTTCTTTTGTTTGAATGACACCTATATGATGACTTTGGTCGGGTTGAGCAGGGTTTTACCATCCCCTCCATAAAGGAACTTGACGAGGAAAAAAAGGTCATTAGCTCTGCTTTTGTTTGTTTTAAAGATCCACTCCCTTCGTCTTCTATCAAGTATCACTTTTTTAATTCGGCTTTTGTAACTTAATATCAACTCGTTAGAAGAAACATCATCTCTACTTATGATTAGTAAATAAATGACTGGGTTTTGCTATGATGCCAACTTAGCATCCATGATGAAACCAAACACTCCGTAAACAACAGTAAAATTGTTGGATTCTTGATTTTATTTTGGGAAAATATCTGTCAACTCAATGGAATGAATGGCAAAAACAAGCAACTTTGAAAAGCATGCCAAGGGCTAAGGGGATCAACTCTGGTAGAAACTGTCGAACCAGAGGAATTTAATGTCTGACTCTTATGAGCATAACTTTGATGCGTGTAAGTGTGTGTGGTGTGGATTTTAGAGCAACATTGATTCTGGGGTCTCGATGTATCCCTTGAATGCTTTCAACCATTCAGCTCCAATCGCACCTGCACAAGGACGGCGACTTACTATTAGACGTTTTCAATGAGATGATGATGATAATAGCATACGAATGGAGGTAGATATGTACCATCTATTACGCGGTGGTCACAGCTAAGTGTTACAGACATGTACGAAGCCACGTTGAATTGGTCAGGGCCACTACCAGCAACAACTCTCTTTTCAGCTGTTTTGAGATTCAGAACACAAAAATACAATCAGTGACGGGGAAGAAACGTCAATAGATGAAGTATGTGTGTGTGTAATGAGCGTAGGGGCTTTACCGGATCCGATTGCTAGAATAGCGGCTTGAGGTGGATTGATGACTGCACAGAATTGTTTGATGCCAAAAGGTCCTCCCAAGTTGGAGACTGTGAATGTTCCTCCCTGTCAGAAGAAACAATTTGAGCCGATTGCTTTCGGAGAAAAGCATTATAAGTGAGCAGTGACCGAATTCTAAACTAACCTCATAATCTTCAGGCTTCAAGCTGTTTTCTTTAGCTTTTTGAGCCAAGAATCGAACCTCTTCTCCGATTGTAGAAAGCCCTTTCTTGTCCGCGTCCTGGATAAAGAAATTTGATGAAATGAGTTTTTAAGAAATCTAAAGTTCTGCAGAGGAAGGTGTAATAAATGTAGTGAGTGCTCCTGCACCTTGACAACAGGAACGTAAAGCCCGTTTTCTGTTTGTACTGCGACATTGATGTTCACATTGCTAAATCTGTACATAAAAGGGAGATAATATAAATTAGACACTGTTTGCAAAGTTGCCATGAACCCCAGAAGCAGCAAATACACTTACTGGCGGATGTATTCGTCTGTCCATGAACTATTGCACTGAGGAACTTTCCGTAGAGCCAATGCAGCAGCCTGCAATTCCGAATAAAAAAAGATTTCACAATGGACGACAGAGATGGAGATTTGATTTGGCTTGCTTTCAGAAACTGAAGTACAATGTACCTTAATAACAAGATCATTTACAGATATCCGTTTCCCGCCGGAAGCCTCTTGAAATGAATTCAGTTGACTCCTAAGACTGCATATAAAAATAGCTATGTCTAACATCCATTGACTGAATCAAATTACATCATCTGAAACTTAATACTTACCCCATCATTTTGTCAACACATGTATCCACTGTCAAGTAGTAATGAGGAATAGTTTGCTTTGAGAATGCCAAACGTGAGGCTGTGACCTGTAAAAATCATACAATATAACATATTTCAGAATCCTTGATACAGAGGGAAATTTGTCATATAGTACAAAACAGAAAGATATAGGGTGGAAGTAATTTAGAAATTTCACAAGCAATCAAGATGTAAGGTTGTATAGGTATTTGCCTTTCGTATCTGAGTGTGAGGAATATCAACGTAATCCAAAGCTGGAACCTTCGAATCGGTGGGCTTGGAAGGCTTGGCAGTAGATTCTTTACCGCGTGAAGCTGTACAATAGGAAGATGTATTACGACCAAGGACTGTGTAAATGCCGTTAACAGAGACAAAAAGACCCGGAGGAAAAAAGTAAGGAGCGAGACGAGCCAAAGAGCTATGTTACCTAAGAACTCTTCGACATCAGCCTTCACTATTCGTCCTTCAGGACCTGTGCCTTTGATGCTTGAGAGAGGTACCTAATGTTTTTAAGGGAAAATGGGAGATAATTAAGAGCATGGAGATTAACCACAGGAGCTTTTGTAGATGTTTTTGTGTGGAAACTAACATTATTATCTTCAGCCAACTTTTTTGCAAGAGGACTAGCAAAAATACGATCTTCTGACGGAGCCGAGCTTGGCTTGGAAGTCTTGGCTTCAGGTGCACTGGCTGGCTTCTCGACCTTCTCTTCTTTTGGTGGGGAAGGAGCTGGTTCTGCTTCAGGAGCAGCGGGAGGAGTACCAGATGAGGGGGTATAATCTTTAAACTTCTGAATATCTTCTTCATCTTCAACTGTGATAGCAATCACCTAGTCGAACAAAGACAAAAGGAAAATCTATATATAATTCTACAAATGACGACGAAGATGTTTGCCAATTTTAATGCATCATTCAATAATCTTCAAAGTCTCGGTTACAAAAAGGGAGCGTAGAGTTCACAGTCTCCAAAAGCCAGAAACTCTCATACCTCCCCAACTTGAATTTCTTTTGCCCCTTCCTCCTTCACTATCTTGGCAAGATAACCCTCTTCCATGCATTCCATCTCGACGGTTGCTTTGTCCTAAAATATATAGCGTGAGATTAGTGTTATATTCCTGGCATGATAGTAAAAGTAAAGAAGAGGTTCAATCTAAAAATAGCATTACGGTTTCAACTTCACAGAGCACTTCACCAGGAGCAACTTTATCACCTTCTTTCTTCAGCCACCTGGCAATGTTACCCTGAAGTTTGGAAAGATAGCTTTAGTACAAAATAAAATAATTAGCAATGCAAATGTTAGCAAGGATGTAGTCGGAGGTCCATGCCTCAGTCATTGTTGGTGAAAGAGAAGGCATTCCGATCTCTTGATGAGGAGGAAGATCTGAAACATATTTAAGAAGTTCTTGGTAAAAAGGACCCATGTAGGAATGCAGATTCAAAGAAACAGAAGCATGATGGCCAAAAAGACACAAAAAAACAAGTTTTCTTCCTAGATGTTCTAGTTGAAAATAAAACGCACACAGTTACACGAACGCATTATGTAGTACACAATTCCCATAATAGAAATTCTGTGATAAACACGTTATATGTCGGAATCCAGCTACATAGCAAGCATATACAAGACAAGACCTTTTTCCTGCTAATGGTATGAAATATGATCTAGCAAAGATAAGACTGGAAAATTGATTTTCTCTTAACAAATTATCACTTAGGTCAAAGAAGGTGTACATAATAACACAAGCTGGAAGTTACAAGAGTAAAAAAAAAACTTAGGATGAAGAACTAACTACCTGAACTGGATGAAAATCCTCTTACTGATCGCATCTGGGAACTGATACGCAACAAAAGATGTTTACAGTTAGGATAGACGTATTTATTATTCAGGCAGCAAGAAGTATGCACTTTGGCAAATGGAGAGCACCAACCTTATATACTCTCTAAATAAAGTTGGTCCAGTCATTGATTTCGCGCTCATTGCTGAAATACCACTAGGCATTGGTACCTATATAATGCTTATTAGACATGATTTAATGACATGGATGAGAAAGGAAACTGAAGAGCAAGGACTTACATTGCTGGCACTACATTTCGAAATTCTCTCTACAGGGGTATAATTCAGGCGAATCTTGGACATATCTGAAGACCAAAACAGAAAATGCTGAAGCAGCAAGGATATACTCAAAACATATTAAATTTCAATAATCAGCTTCATGATCATTTAATGAACGAACGTTATGATTTTCTTCCGCAGCAACTAAAATAAATGATGAGAACAACTGGATACATTCCTACAACGAATGAGCTAAGGAACTGCAATGAAGAGGAAAGTCATCTACCTTCTCTTCCAGTGAGAGAGGGCTGGGTACTGTTGGAGAAACCACGGACTGCCACAGCATGCTCACGTCGCAGTAAAGTGGAAACATGTTTCAGCTGTCAAATTACACAAACCATCAAATGGTGTTAAAAGAGATATATTCGAACAAGTAAAAGTAGAGACTTTCTCTAGCTACTCATCCCCACGAAGCATGGAAGAGAGCAGAGTTCACACCACAATTGCTGATCATAAAGCCAGAAGCTACTAACAACATTACAAGGAGCTCAACTAAAGCTCTGAAAAGCGAATGCAGAAATGCCCATAATTCAATCAAGTAATGACCAAATGAAATGAACAATCAATTGGATTAGGACAAAACCCAGAAATTCAATCAACACACGGAAGCAGAAAAAGCAACACTTTAGACTCAGCTCAGACAGTTTTCTTCAAAGATCAGAAAACATGATCAAACGGAAGAACTTTAAAAAACGATTTTGGAATGAAAAAATCGAAAAGAAGAAACCTTCTTGGAATGACTGATGATACGGGATGCGTAAGCCATTGTTCTCTCAATCGGAACTGCAAGTGTGGATGGAGTTTTTAGATTGGAAAGGAGAAGAAAATGGTGGGACTGATTGTTTAGGGTTTCTTCCTTTCTTTATCAGAGAGACTCAGCACACAAAAAATATCAGAGATCGAGATTTTGATTATTCCATATTTGACCTCTGATTTTGATTTTGTAGTTCCAAAATTCCAAAATGTTTTTGTTCCTTTTTTCGACTTCTCTCTGTTTATTCTCTGAGCTTTTCCGCCTCACCAAAAGACAGCGATCAGCTCATCAGGTGCGTTTAGTGGGGGCATCAATCCAACGGCAGGGATTAGTCAAACTAATGGCTGATTTTTTAAAAAGTCAACTGTTACTAATGTGATTAGGCCCATTATCCTAAGCCCATTTAAAGAAAATGGTCTTGAAAACTATAAATTCGTTTGATTTGCTATTATCCTTCGTTCTACAGAAATTGTGGAAAGAAAATGGATTCAATGTGCGGCGACGAAGAGTGAGTTTTCTCGGTAAGCGTCTATGTACAAGTATATATATGCCTTTTAGTTAGGGGATTTTGTAGGCTGCATGTCCTGTATAGTGATTGGTGCGTTTTCTGTTTGATGGATTCACAGACCTTTTTAAATTTATTTACATGGACCAAAAAAACTTGAAATTTTGTTATATTGATGATTTTGTTTTTCCATGTTTACTTGTTGGACTCACCAAGTTACCATGGACAATTAAATATTTTGTTGATGAACAAGGAACTTTTATAGAGAAAACAAAGACATTGCCAATCAAATTTGGCTCAGTTCGTTAAGATTCTAGTTCTAAGGTGTCACGCTCTCAGCAATTAGCCTCTTTTTCAATTAAACTCAATAATCTTGTTCCTTTCTGGATTGAGTTTTACAATAACTGTTGATTCTTGCCCCACTCTCTGTTAACATATAACACATGACTCACTTATCACAAGCCATTAAAGTTGTGTCCTGTAGTGCCTCTTTCTCTCACTCGCTGCTAGATTTCTAAAATCGTTATAAATTATCAAAAATTACAGAACCGATAGAGGCAACTCTTTAATCTTTATGTGCTTTGCTTATTCCTTCTCGTACATTTGACTCTTCAACATGATTCTATTTTGCCCTCGCCAGCTTTGTCGTAAAAATGTCTTGGATTTGTTGGAATCATTAGCTGATTAAAAAAAAAAAATTAGCATAGAGGGAAATAGATATATGTGTTAGTTAAGATATTTTTAGATAATAGTTTGTTCATCACTCACTTGAGTAGACTCCTAACATTTTCTTTGTAATCCGGAAGCTGCCTTGTAACACGTCATAAAGCTTTTCAAAAGTTGCCTAAGAAAGAAAGCTTTGTAAAAGAAATTAAAAACGATGAAGAATCTTTTCTTCTCTGGTCACAAAATTATAATGAAAGAATTTGTGTTCCTAATTTTCCACTAAACAATTAATTATTCTGTTGATCTTCCTACTCAATTTGCCACAATTGTTAAAACTTGTTGAGTTAAGACATGAAGTAGATAGAGGTCTTGTAATTATCATTGTCCGACCGACCCAAAAGAGTAAAATAAAAGGCTAAGTAGGGGTAAAACCGGAATTCTAATAAGAATAGGAGAAGGTTTCCTATGGAGAAAACCCTAACACGACTCATGTGTAAGAGATAAAAAAAAAAAAGAGGAAGGAGGAGTATATAAAGATTGTAACGCGTTTTCTCTCTGCCTCTTTCCGATTTGTTCAGTCTCAATCTCTTTTCACAAAAAAGCCTTAAACTTCGCTCTCCTTTGTTCTCTCTCTCTCCCGTCGCGGTTTAGATCCGAGTTTGGGAGATTCAGGCTCCCTAAGTTAACAACAACAACAAAAAAGCACTCTACTTTCGTTTCTTCAGCTACCAATCTCTCTCGCTCCAGGTTTGCATCGGATTTCTCTTTTCCCTCTATGCGACTTTTTTGTTATGTAGTATTGGGTTTCTGATTCGGGATTTTTTCGATAGATATGGTTGGAAAGTTCAGAAATTGATTCGATTTGTATAATCTGAAAGATGCTTTTAGATCGCGTTTATCTTAACCAACTTCGAGTCTCACTTTTTCTTCTCTCTATTAGAGCTGATGATGGCGAATATTTATTTTAGGATCTACTTAGGTTTGTAGATTTTGTAATTGGTTTTGGAAGACCCAAGTTTCTGTTGTTCTCCTTTAGGATTATAGGGTTCTCTTCAAGCTCTGATGTTTTTTGTGTGTTTGATGTTTGTTCAGACCTTAAAGACTGATTTTTTTGTTAATCCCAAAACTCACTGTATTTGTCTGACCTTAAAAGTATGTAATTTTGGAGAAATAGGTTTTGAGTTGTCTATTCTATTGGATAAATCATGTGCCTTTTTTAAAAAAAAACATTCTCTCCGAACATTATCGGAGACAGATATTTATGCTTGTTTTCCTCTCTTTATGGACTTCGAGTTTGGCTATTCTGTCACATCCCTTCCTCTCTTGTTTTGTTAGTTTGTTTCTGTTATCGCTAAATTGTTCTTGCTCTTTGTATGTAGCATGGCAGGATCCGCACCAGAAGGCACTCAGTTTGATGCACGTCAGTTCGACCAGAAGTTGAACGAAGTGTGAGTCTTCTTTTTCTGTTTACATCGCTTTTCATTCTTGCGTTTTCCACTTTACACACACATGTGATGTTCTTAGTTGCTAATTAATCTCTGGAAACAGTCTTGAGGGACAGGATGAGTTCTTCACTACTTATGATGAGGTTCACGACAGCTTTGATGCCATGGGTCTTCAAGAGAATCTTCTCAGGGGTATTTACGCTTATGGTATGTGTACAAGGGCTCGAGAAAGCTTTGTCTTTTGTTTTTTTTTGTGATTTTTGTCCCTGTCTCTTTCAAAGCTCACCTCATGTGTGCTTTTGTGTTTGTGATGTATAGGTTTTGAGAAGCCTTCTGCTATTCAGCAAAGAGGAATCGTTCCTTTTTGCAAAGGTCTCGATGTGATCCAACAGGCTCAGTCCGGTACTGGGAAAACCGCTACTTTCTGCTCTGGTGTCTTGCAGCAGCTAGACTACAGCCTTGTCCAGTGCCAGGCTTTGGTTCTGGCTCCAACCAGAGAGCTTGCTCAGCAAATCGAGAAGGTCATGAGGGCCCTTGGTGATTACCAAGGTGTCAAGGTTCATGCCTGTGTCGGTGGAACCAGTGTTCGTGAGGATCAGCGCATTCTCCAAGCCGGTGTTCACGTCGTTGTCGGAACTCCAGGGCGTGTCTTCGACATGTTGAAGAGGCAGTCTCTCCGTGCTGACCACATCAAGATGTTTGTTCTTGATGAAGCTGATGAAATGCTCTCCCGTGGTTTCAAGGACCAGGTTTGTCGATATCTCCAAGTGTTTCAAATCCCATTCCCATGACGTGTAAACTCTGGTCTAACTGGGTTTTGTCTGTCGTTTCAGATCTATGACATATTCCAGCTTCTCCCACCAAAGATCCAAGTGGGTGTCTTCTCAGCAACAATGCCTCCGGAAGCTCTTGAGATCACAAGGAAGTTCATGAGCAAGCCAGTGAGAATCTTGGTGAAGCGTGACGAGCTCACCCTTGAAGGTATCAAACAGTTCTATGTCAATGTTGAGAAGGAAGAGTGGAAACTCGAGACACTCTGCGATCTCTACGAGACTCTCGCAATCACCCAGAGTGTCATCTTCGTGAACACTAGACGAAAGGTCGACTGGCTCACAGACAAAATGAGAGGTCGTGACCACACAGTCTCAGCGACTCACGGAGACATGGACCAGAACACAAGAGACATCATCATGAGGGAGTTCAGGTCTGGCTCGTCGCGTGTGCTCATCACCACTGATCTCTTGGCTCGTGGTATCGATGTCCAGCAAGTCTCGCTGGTTATCAACTACGATCTGCCGACTCAGCCTGAGAACTACCTCCATCGTATCGGAAGAAGTGGGAGGTTCGGGAGGAAAGGTGTGGCGATCAATTTCGTGACTCGTGATGATGAGAGGATGCTGTTTGATATTCAGAAGTTCTATAACGTGGTTGTTGAGGAGCTGCCTTCGAACGTTGCCGATCTGCTGTGAAGGAGAAATTCGCCGTCCGCACTATCACCGGAGAAGAAAGGTTTTCTTGTTTCCTAAGGCACTCTTTGATCTGATTTTGTCACCGTCATCTCTCTCCCCGTCAACGATTATTGCCTTTCTCAAAATTTTCTAGTGTTTTTCACCTCTTCTGTTCTACGAACATATCTCTCTTGTGATCATTTTTATTTCTATTTTTAAATCATATGGAGTATTTATTTCTTCTCTATTTTAATTGTCTGGTTTGTGTTGCGTCTTTTTTGTTTGTATCAAATCTTTTCGTGAAAGTTTTGTTTTTAAACCATTTTCGTATCTCGATGTCGAAGTATTTGCACGAACTATTATCATTCACGCTTGCTTAAAACTATAGGAAAATCGACAAACAAAAAAATTAGTTAATACTTTCTTGGCAGTCTCTAGCGCTGCATAGTTTATTAGTTAATGCGCCAACTTTCTTGTGGGTTAGGATTCTATTTGCCTAATCCACGCGTGTATTAACGTTTTATAAAATTATCCCTTTTCCTCGGACCTCAGTCTTCTTACATCTTCTTTTAGTTACTATTCTTACCTCTTCTTTTAGTTTCTAGATCGTTTTTTAGATTACGTTAATGTTGTCCCCTAAAAAAGTTTACAGAAATGTATTATTTTTAGCCTTACTGAATTTTATTTACAGGAACAGGAGTAGTATTTTATTTGTCGGGAAACACACATTCAAATTTTTAGAGGCTGATGGCCATTATTAGGGTTGATAGATTCAAGCCCACCACCGACAACGGTTGCTCGCTTTTATAATTGTGAAATTATTGATCTGAAAGTTCTGCATAGTTTCTTCAATAAAACACGAACTGAAACTTCATTAAATTGAATTTTTTTCCAAATAATAATTTGATTTGAGCAATTTCTTTCGTTATTTCCAGTGTGAAATTACCGGTATGGACAAATCCACGTGGCCATAGAGAAATAGTTGGGAAAGCATCACATCCACACAAACCTAACCACACGACAAGCACAGGAAAAAAAACATGAAAAGTCTAATGATATACCAAGTTTACGTATTTAAAGTTATCTCTGCTTGTCAGTTGTAGTATAAGTTAAGTGCTTTGCGTTAGTTAAAAAAATAGAAAGAATTAAAAACATAAAGTGGGTCCTTGACCAACTCCGCATGAAATTGTAAATTAATTTCCAAAAAAGTCGCCTTTAATTATTTGAAAAAGAAACAATCACTTCGTTAATTTCCGCTTTTAAAACTTTGTAAAAGACCATTCATTAAAAAAACAGAGACGACGACGATTGTTCCTTAGACCAAAACTCAAATCACGGAGCCACCATCACCATGGATAGTTATTACAAAGAAATGGAACCATCAGGCGCAACCGCCGCGTCTGGAAACCGCCGAGACGCAGCTGCGGTGAAAGGTTACAGCGACGATTCAGCCGCCGACCAGACAAACGATTACCAGATGAAGGTAAAGAAAAGCAAAAGCGCCTCAAACGCGGATCGTGCGGCGTCTAGAAGCTGGAGTTTCAGTGATCCAGAGTCGCGTAGGAAGAGAAGAGTCGCTGGCTATAAGGTTTACTCTGTTGAACAGAAGATGAAGGGATCCATTAGAAAAAGCTTCAAATGGTTCAAAGACGTTATCGGTATTGCTTGAAATATTCTCCCTGACTTTCTTTCTGAGTATACATATAAATATATGAAAACGAATCTCTTCGTGCTCGAGTGTATGTTAAATACCTGTAACAAATACAGGAAACAAAAAAGTTGAATTTTCGTTCTGTCTCTTGCAATTATATCATATCAAAGATATAGTCTTTGAATGAGACAGATAATGAATGAAATCAGTTTTCATATCTACCTGTGAATATGACAATACTTCAGCTCTTCAATTACATCAAAAGCAAATACTTTCTTCCAAAACTATTTATAAGTATCTCTACGGAAAAATTCTTTTTTTAGATTTCTTTTAGTATACACACACAAACTCACACAATACAAGATTCTCTTGTTACTTTCAATCCCAGTTGCCTCTCTGTTCTGTTTCCTGTTATCTTGAATCCCAATTCTCTCTTTGTTCTGCTTCCTCCAACTTACTGGATTTTCTCGAGAAAGAGGAAATCAGAAGAAGAATAAAAAAACTTACTGGATCAACTTTGATGTGTGGTGGACGTTGTATCACTTGATGCTGAGGCGCTCGTACCGCTCATACCGCTCATAACGCTCAGAATAGAGTGTTTCCTCTGGAGCCTCCCTCTCAGCTGGCGGATCTTGGCATCAACACGAGCCGTGACTCCAATCTTGGTCTTCTCTCTAGCCTTGGATCTCTCTCTCGTCCACATACGCTCGTCGTGGACGTCAATTCTGAAATGCTTGATCTCTTGAATGATGTGATGGTCCAGAGGGTTTAACGATCTCTGGAACGAAATATGAGCAAAGTAAGGAAGTGTTGTGGCGGCTATGACCAGCAGCGACGTGAGCCAGAAGATTGGTGCAGGTGCTAGGGTTTCGACGAGCATGTGAAAGATGTTGCCTGAGATTTTCGGATGTAGCATGCCGAAGAGGGCAAGGAAGATGTACCAGGTGAAGATACTTCCCCATATAAAGGCGTGTTGGATCCAAGTGAAATGGCTCATGGTTAAAGCAATCTGTACGTTCACTGCCCAGATGATGCAAGTGAACATTGCCGTTCCCATTGCGTCCATGTCTGCTGTTTGGCCATTGGAACAGAAAGATTGGACATGGAAGATGCCAAGGTTGAGGCTGAAGATGACTACGGATGCGTAGACTCCATTTCCCATCCACCCGAGGATTCTGTACCAGTCGAAGAACAGGTTCTTGGGGCCTTGCTGGTACAATGCAGGGAACTATAGAGAGAGCGAACGAGGAATTTAAGGTTAGAAGAAGGGTCTGAGGTTTAGATTGGGGAGATATATAACTGAACAGAGAGAAGCAAACCTGTAAGCAAACTTCTGAAGACACGTCTTGCTCAAAAACTCCAAGGGAGATGACCGGGAGAGAAGTGAGAATAACATTGAACAGCAACAAGTAGGAGTCGTTGTATATGGCTTGACCAGAAAACCCGGTGAAAGCTTCGAAGTAGAATAGCGTTAGACCAAATGTTATGTTCTTGTAGAAGAAGTAACAGATCTGTCAGAAAAGAATATGAATCAAGATCAGGTTGGTATCTTGTTGAATGGGTCACGATGCAATCATCTGTACATGATCAGATCACAGATAGTTACCATCTGGGATATTCTTTTGTAGCACCAGTGCCCGTGGACAACAAGTAGCCTCTCTAGAAACCGGAACTGGGCTATGGAGAAGTCGCTCGCCATCACAGCCTGCAAAAGAAAAACAAAAAACAAAAACGGATTAGCAATCAGAAACAGACCAACATACATATGTTCTTTGTATGGGAAAAAAGGGAGAGTTTGATTACCTGCATGCCTTCCACGCCACTGATGCCTACACCTATGTCGGCTTCTTGAATCATTCCAACATCATTCGCACCATCACCAATTGCCAATGTTGTCTTTCCAGTTCCTTCTTTTGCTAGCCTCGTTACCTAGAAAACCAATATAAACAAAAAAATAAGTGATTCCCAACAAGGATAAGAATATATTATTAGGACTCGTGGTGAATCAATCTTACAAGTGCCTTCTGCTTGGGAGAGACACGACAGCATATCACTGAAGCACAGTCAACTGCCAGGGCAAGAAACTGATACTTAATACCATCCTCCAAAGCATATGTAAGCGTCTTCCCATCTATGATCAAAGCAAACGCTGCATGTGGATCTTTCTCTAGTTTGATCATCTGTGAAGCATTTATAATCTGCATCAAAATGCTCTCTCTCGCAGCCTGACCATTAAAAACAACAAAACGAGGTTTCACATCAAATGCAAGTTTCCACCGAAACAATAGTGTAGGTTTTTATAGTACAGAGCCTAATACATACAGCTTCGGGGTCATGGGATGATCCCTCCTCACTTTTAAGTGCTATGGATATCTGCTTCATACCCTGTCGCAGTAAACTGCAGGCATATCTGCATTTGAAAAACAGAATTTTTAACTGCGGTTAGTATCAGTTATAAAAAAAAAACCCCAGTTTCGGGACGTAGTATTATCAGCAGCATAGAAGAACAACACACCCTATGTTAATTGCTGTCTCCATCTTATCTCCTGTCAAAACCCATATCTTGAGACCAGCTTGGGCTAGTTTATCTATGCATTGAGGCACCTGGAACGAAAAACAAACAGTAAGCTGAAAGAAGTGTTCAAAATTTAGCGTCTTGGTAATAATCACAAATAAACTTCCACTGCATACCCCTTTCTGCAGTTTGTCTTCCACTGCAGTAGCACCGACAAGAATCAAATCCCTCTCCATCATATCAGATACTTTTTCGAGCATTTCATCTCTGTCGGCTCCAACTGAAGTTTTGGCTTTGTGAAATTCACTATTCCATACCGAATACTCAGTCTCATCTAGCTTTCTATAACTGAGCGCCAACGTGCGTAAACCTGCTTCACCGTATCCATTCAAATGCTTGGAAGTGGCTTCCAGATATGTTTTACCATTCTTGGATAACCGGTCAAAGATTATGCTGGAAGATTTCAAGGTAAAGCATTATATTTTACTTCAGGAGAACTGATATGCTATATGGAAGTGCTAGAAGTTATGTGTCCAACCTGTCAGCACCTTTACAAAGTAGAAATATCTGCCCTTTCTCATCACGGACGATAACAGACATTCTTTTTCTTTTGCTAGTGAAGTCCAATACATTTAAAACTTTGTATTCTCTGTAAAATATCCAGCACGTGGTTAGACGTATGTTCACTAAATGCGATAGAAATAACTGAAAGATTTACGACTACAATCTCACCTTTCAACTGGTTGGCCGGAGTATCGTTCATTGATAAACACACTTGATTGAGTTCTTTTACTAAACTCAAAACCAAACTCCCCAGCGGCAACGAGGAAAGCGACTTCGTCAGGAGACTCTGCTTCATAAGTACACTTTCCAGTATCTTCATCCACCTCGGGAATAGCAGTGTGACAAACCGCCAGTATACGCATAAACATCAAAATGTCATCTGCACTGGGTTCATATACCCAGTTTCCATCCATGAGACGTTTATCCTCGAAACTAAACCCCTTGACACCAGTGGACTGCGTCTGATCAATTTCGTCAGTAGCAGTGATTACAGTCTCCAACTCAATATCTGATGGCGTCCTGCTGGGCATCTTAGCATACCTATGCACCCCTCCTCTAGTCCTTGGAGGGTCAGTTATTTCTTCACCCTGCTCCTCGTCGAGATCGATGGCCATCTGCTTTGCAGCAGCTAATTCTACTTCACTGGCGCGAACACCATAAGAAGTGCCCGCAATGGAGCATTTCAGAAAATCCATCTGGTTACATGTCAAAGTTCCTGTTTTATCGGAAAGGATTGTGTCAACTTGTCCCAGCTCTTCATTCAAATTCGATGTGCGTGCTTGAGCTGGTGTCCCGCTCTCGCTATCATACATGTGCAAGTCTTTGTTTATGAAAGTTGCCTGCAAAACCTTTACGAGCTCGATGGAAACATACAGTGAGATGGGAATCAAATACCCATAAAGCAAGACTGCAGTGATGAGATGGACAACCCAAGCGTGAAACGGATTTCTTGGATTAGTTAAGCGCTCGGGCTTGTCTGGTCGTAAGTACCACCAATCTCCCATATGCATCTTTGTCATAACTGCAAATCCCAGTGAGCTGATGAAGGAGACGAGCACAAGGAGGGCAAAGAGAGTATAGATGATGTAATCCATTCTCTTTTCGATTCGGCTTCTTTTCGAAGGAGATTTTGTTGAGTTCTGCATGACTTTAGTGTCATGGCCGGTAAATATCACCACACCGTAGACATAAGACGTGTTCCTGAGCTTTGAGTCTCTCAATAGAATCTGGCTAGGATCAAGCGGATAAACCTGACCGTCATACTCAAGATTTCCAATAAACGTATACAGGTTGGGATTTGGATCTTCACATTTGATAGTTCCGGAGAAACCCTGGAAAGCTTCATCCCGTTCCAAGGGCAAGGTAACATCCAAACACCTCTTGACTTTTAAGTTGGTTTCGCCATCTAAGTTCATCGTCTCCACATAACAGATCCCATCCTCATAACTCGATGACAATAAGAGCAAATCAGCCGGGAAAAACTGATCCTTCTCAACTTTCACTACATCACCAACACGGATCTTCTTCCACTTCCTACGACCAAAATCACCATCCCCTCTATGAACAGTGGCTTTCCTGGAGTTAACTTTCACATCCTGCATAAACCGACGCCAGTCCTCCAACGCCTCCTTACCCATGCTAAGCCCGACGACAAAGATCAACGGCGCGATCATACTCCATTTGTTGAAAGGTGAGAGGGGAAACACAGAGAGGATTGCAGCAACGAGGAAGTAGAAATTGGCGACACGGTGGAATTGCTCGTACAAGCACTTGGGTAAGAAAGTGATGAGGTTATACCTAGTGGTGGAGACGTAGTTGGAGGTGTACCTAAGGACTTTAGCCAAGTGCATGTTTGGTTGGTTACAGTGGACGATTCTAGTGTAGCCAGGTCCATTAATGATGTGAGGTCCTTGATCATCAAGAGTTTTTGGCCTAAGGCATCTAAATGTGTAGAAATGGCTTTTCCGGATTCTTGATCTTATTCTTCGACGCCCCATGTTTTCTCAATTAGCAGAGACTCACGAATTGAAGATCTCTGTTACACCAACGACGTGAGATTGATTAGCTCCCGTGGTTCAGAGGCCCTCGCCACTGTTAACAACAAATCAAGAAAAACATTTCAGCTTATGTGAGCTAAATATTCATCACCACATTCGATTGATTCCATTTGTAAGCCGTATATATATTCTTTTCCCGGAATCAATACTTTCAATAAAACGATCGCAAAGAATGGACCTAAACCGTTTTCGAATTCCCAAGAAAACACCCGAAGCTTGCAGCACAAGATATCCGGAAATCCCTAAATTCCAAAATCCGTGGAATACAAATTGTTTAACGAAGGGGAAGGAATCGAGTTTTGGAGCGAGGGGATTACCTTGAATCGGGAGGCTCGTTCATCAAGAAAACAACGATTCTTCCACACACACAAAAACAACAGAAAAGAAGATGATCTCCGGCCAAAAAAGGAGAAATCAACGGAAGAGAATGGACGGAGAAGGAAAGGCTCTTCTCGTTTTCTCACTTTGCGGAAGAAAAAAAGAAAATATAAATCGGTCACACACACACTCTCTCCGACTCTCTGCAACTCAAACCCAACGCAGCGATTTCCGTTTGCCTTTCTTCTCTCTCTCTTTCTCCACTATTCAGCTTCCTATTTTTACACATTATTAGAAAATAACTAGCCATCATTTTCTATTTTCTTCTTATTTTAAGTTTCTTTTTGTTAATCAAAAACAAAGTTCAACCATTAATTTATTAAATTACTTGCATTGACAAAAACAATAAAAATAATTAGTTGATTTTTTTTAGTTATTGCCAAAGTAATTACCCTGGCACGATGTTTCTTTTTTCTTGTTACCTACAAAATATTTTCATTCGTTTGTTCTATTTTCTTTGTCAAAAGTTTTAGAAATTCGAAGAAAATATTATTAAGAGAGATCACACATGACACAACAATGGCCCAATGATATTCGATATATAACAAGAAATTTATATACATCTGCTCCGTACACAACAAGTACATCACCGTACAATTTACCACACGTGCAGACGACACGGGCCCGGAGAGCAAAACCGGTTTGGTTAAACCACTAAACCGAATCTACAACCATCCATCACTTCATGACCTTAAAGGAAAATTTCAGGCTCGGCCCAGCATATAATAATTAATTGGGTCACATATGTTTCAGGCTCTTTTAGTATACAAGCAGTACATCTTACCAAACAAGTAAAAATACTCTTCATTTGGAAAAATGGTTGACTTTGGCTGTGCTTAGTTAAATTCAGGGAAACAAAGAATAAGCGGAGTTCAGGTGTTATTAAATTTCAGATTATACTTCATAGTTCAAGCTGAATCTACTATGCGATACTGATGATAACAATTTAAAAGAGAGTATATATAATATATTAATAGTGTCTAATTAATAAATAAAAAAGGAGAGTAATTAAGGGGCACAATGGCATCTCCAACCCTCAGGCTGGTAATTGGCATAATGAGGAGAGAGGTGAGGAGTTGAAGAAATGGTAGGGACTTGGATTGCTTCACATGGCTCACATCCATAGCATTTCTTCTCACAACTTGGTGGCTTAGATCCTATTCTTCTTCCTTTCTCCATCTCTTCTATATTTTTTCTCTCAATAGGCTTCAAAGTAGGCCTACTAGAGCTGTGATATGCATTATGTGGGCTTCTTATGTCTGCAGCCCCAATAGTAATTACATTATTGAGAGGAACATATATATTCATTTTCCATGATTCCTTTTGTTTTTGTCGGTAGAGAAGAAAACACAAGAACACATAACATTTAGCATCTACTTCTTCTTTATGCTGACCAACCTATAAATTCAGTTTAAAACCATTTTTTTTTTATGGTTAATCATACAAGTATTTGGGACCACGGTTTAGTGTCTAAAATAGCACTACCACAAAGTCATTAGTTTCCTCAGAAAAGTCAAAACAACTAAAAATTCAACCTAATCCTGTTTGGCATACAGAAACTAAACAGAGTAGTCTTTTCTTCACACTTGCATATCCACATATCTGTTATCATTAATACATACATATATACATACATAGATAGTACTGGTTTGACTACTACATTCAGAAAGATATTTAAAAAAAATTAACCTTGATGAAAAGAAACGTGATTGGAACCAATAGGCCTGCTTGTTGCACAAATCCAGCTCGCTATTTGTATCATCACCATTACAACCACACACGACTTTCTTAAATCTCTCGTTCGCATGACGTTGATGAACTGATGATGATGGCTAAAATGATGTATATAGAGGCCTGGAGAAGAGAAAGAGGACGAAGAGGGAGAAGAAGAAAGAAGAAGCTTGTGGCTAAAGGGTTTTAGAGGGCTTTTAGGCCTAATGCCTACAAGGCTACAACATAGGAAGGTGTTGCGTATGGGACAAGTGAGTTATTTACTTACCAATCTATTAACTCTTATCTTTTCTTTTGATCAAAAAGCTAACCGATTAACCTATGAACAAGTTTCTCCTTTAATCTTTCCACAGGTTTTTCGATTTTTTGGGATTTTATAATTCGTTAATTGAATATGTTTTCTGACATGACTCAGTACACGACATAAATATTTAAATCAGAAATCAGAAGAAAAACAGATAGGAATAGAAGAGAGAGAGAGAGAGAGAGAGAGAAAGGGCTAGAGCCTAGAGGAGAATCTATGTACGAGATGGTCCATTCATCAGAACAACGCCATTATGTAATTGTAACTTTGAAAAAAAAAAAAACTTAAAACTAATTGTAACTTTTTAATTAGGGGAAAAAAACAAAGGATATTACAAATAATTAAATTTAAGTTATTATCTTTTCTATCTTCTTTCTTCTGTTTTGCATAGGCTGCAGAGCCATTCCTCAGCTCTATGGCCTCATTTCCATTAAGAGCAATAAAAGAAATAGACTAGTAGAAGTAGGGTCTCATTTATTAAAAAGTCCACAAACACAAATACTTCACATTGCATAGGTAGTATATATATGTATCAATATCGTCTTCATTGAGAAATTTGATTCTTTTTTGCTGAGGCCGATTCCTTCCGTATCAAATCATGCCTGACACTTAATTTGGAAGGAAGTAAGTCAACTTTGAATCTGGACAGTCCATTTTTCACATCACTAAGATTATTTTTGTTTCTACACTAATGAAATTAAATTTTGTAAATAGGGATTTAACGAAGAATAAGTCTTACTGCATTATATGTGTCATTTATCATACAAATCTTTTTAAACTCTGCTTTATATTATATATATATATATATATATAATATTATAATACACGTGTTCAGACTTCAGTGTCAAGAGTTATATTCATGCATTAAGCGTAGGCAGAAGGCTAGATGGTGTCAGCTCGAATAAATGAATGGAAATGGACAGATCATATTTCTATTTTTAGAATTTGGTCCGTGGAATTTTCATAAAATTGACTGATCAGTTAGTATCTAGTTTTGGTTAACGCCAAGCTCACACATAGTCTGAAACGTTACTCTAAAAAGGAATCGTATCAGTCAAATTTTTTATTTCACTGTTTTAGCAATTTCTTTACTTCAAGAAAAATAAAATATTCCTCCTACCTTTTCATCCTACTTTTTACAACTTCGTTTACCACCGTAAAAATTGAATCAGAAGGCATCTACCAAATTTGAATATCGTCCAAGAAGTAAAATGAATAAAGAAAACTGTTCAGACACTCAGATTTTTGACTTTGACAAAGCAAGTTACTTACGTTTTGACTCGGTTTCGTACTTTTTATTTAACGAGTATTATTGGTTATGCGATATATGCAAAAAGGAAGGAAAAAAAAACACTGATTGGCTATGAACTGTCCAGTGTACTGGATAGCAACTAGAAATAGCTGTGTTTAATGTCATTGTGATTTGATTAGTCATTTCCATAAAATAATGAAATTTTCTACTTTTGTTTCTTCTTTTGTTTGTTAGCTTTACGTAAAGTTTCTTGGTTTCGGGGAAAATGTTAGGAGTATAGAATAAGAAAATATCAGCCCAAGATAAATATAAGTCAACAATTATTATCCTCTATCAACTATAGTATATACAGAATCAGAGCATATAACATGATCTCTCGTGGAGTTTTTATTATCTGATTTAACTTCAGTCCTCTATATATTTGATCATGATATACGTGGAACGATGAAGTTCGTTCTTGAAATATCTCTTCTATGTTTTAATTTTTCTCACATACAGTATATATTAGCTAGGAACCAATTCCCACTAAATCATGTACTTTCCACAAATAATTTTGAATTTAAGTTCGTCCTTAAATGCTCTCGACATAATAATGCATGGATCATATTGGACATGGATATGTGGATCGTTTGATATTCTAGAGAGAATCTTGCAGTTGCTATCTTTATCCCATAGGAACTATGAAAGTGAACGTTGAACCAAATTATGGTGGAAATATGACGAGAGCTTCCTTCTTGTCTGTCTCGAAGCTTTTATATTATGTCCAACGAACTTTCATGTTCTTATACAATGTATTTTCCCATAAGGTGTACATGTGTGCACATATATATGATAAAAAAAATTTCGTAAAAAAAAAAAAAAACGGATTCATTGATACGTTACGTAATTATACATTAACTCGTATATGATAGTTTAGTGATGTTCAACCTATATAGCTACTGTACTACAAATTACTACTAGTAGTCAGTAGATTACAAGTTACAACATCCTATTAAGTACCACACTCATGCATGTTCTATTATATTTCTGGGGATCGATATGAATTCGAGTGTGTGATTTGATGCAGAATTTAAGTCCAAAAACGGCTACCGGCCGAAACCTGACTATCATCACAAACTACCGAATTCTTGTTTAAGAGGTATATTGCACGAACATTAATCATCTTACTATATTGCAAATTTGCATTCACGTTTTGGAATCGTTTAGAACAAAACACCTATGAAAATATACGTGTTTCTTTATAATGTTAAGAGTCCGTCAGTGGAGCAAAGAAGATGGGATCGAAGAAATTGGTAAGAGGTCGATTTCAGAACCACCAAGAAGATATATATGTCTAATTATGAAAATAAGGGAAGTTTCCGACAGAATCTCGAGTCCGTTGAACTTTGACTTCTTTAAACAGCATATAACCAAATTTCACTTCAGAAGAGTTTAACTTATTGCAATTTTAGAGTTTCGTTATCTTCAAGCGTGCTTCTCTAATTCACAACAAAGCCAAAACAACTGGGTTCTCGGGTTTCTTTTTTGATAACTAGGTGTTTCTTTACAAGTTTATAACTACACATCGAACAAAAAAAAAGAGAGTTTCTACTTCATAACTACACATAGTATCGGCCTGTTTGATAGAAAAAAAAACAGTTGGCAGATTTGTCAGTAAGAAACTGCTTGACAGTCAAAGTTTTAATCATCTTTTTTTAACAATTTTAGAATCTCTAATATCCAGATCTCATAACGAGTGTAGTTAATGGTTGTTTTACCTACATATCTACTAGCACTAATTAATTTTGACGCGTACGTTCGTTTATGAAGCTTGTGAAGTTGCTTAATAGAACACGAAACAGCTAGGAAAGAAAAAAAGTACGATATCGATAGAAAATATCAACTCGAATACAAACAGTTCATGGTAACAATTTCTCTATTGAGACATTTGATGACACTAATATGACTGAACCAATTTGCAATTTTGCATATTGTTTCAAGGGAATTTTGCCACGAAGCGAAGAAGACCAAGTGGGGCCTTCTCTCCAATTTTACCTTTTCTTCGTTTACTTTTTCTTGTTGTCACACACAGCTATACAAATCTTGATATATGTATCCTTATTTCTTATGATATCAACAAGAAGAGGAAATAATAGTTTCTGATTCATAATATGCAAGGAAACGAAGATAAACAATTATGATCCTAAACATTTCGACTTGAATCAGTGCTATTATTAAGACACAACGTTTGAACTATAGAAGCATGGATCTCCGATATATGTTTATATAATAGCAACTTTAGCTGTATATTATTTGGCCGCTTCTGCTGTAAAAAGGATCGCATAAGATTCCTTTTGAGATTAATCTAGTTGGATCAATAAGAGGAACTGATAGGAAATGACGATAATATATAATAATGTTAATATCAAATTGTAAGGAATAACACCTTTTGGATTTTCGGTTCATAAATTTTCAGAACATACATTTTGTCATTGTTGAAAGTATCAAAGTATCACAATTAAGAAAGAAACACAATTATAATCACTTTGTCTACTCTTTACGAATTACGACTCTTTTTGATCATACCATGGAAATACATATCATGTTTTGAAGTATTATGCGTATTGCATAATTTCGAAATTTCAATTTGGAAACATTTGTACTTTTTGTATATAACCGTATGGAGAAGATATGCTCTGAGATAATTTAATTTATCTTGTTGGAATAAAAAAAAAAGGTATGTTTTCTCAAAGCAATAAGCCAAAATGTTTAGAAAGTTAGTGTCCTTTGATGGCTCGTCAAAAACAGAAATAAAAGTGTGAAAGCTCTTTATTAGTTACATGTGGAATCGAAGGCAAATCAAAAGAATCTTATGTTTGGGCCTATTGCTTCGGTCACAAGCATTAAAGTCATCCCTAATAATATACTACAGTATTAGTTTTTGACTAAAGAAATTACTTTTATATATCTATGTCCTGAAAGATATTAATTTCAGTTCGCTATTGTTAGGCTATCGACCTAAGCATAAGAAGCATGTTCTATGAAACACAAATACTGTGATGTTCTGTTAGATATACATATACATATATATATATATATATATATATATATGTTATTACAGTAAATTTGTCCATACTTATTTTTCATTTAAATTGACTATTAAAATAAATACGAAGAAAGTAGTGTGTTAGTAAGTTAGATAAGATAAATGAAAGTAGTATATGATCATTACTTTTAACAATAAACAACGGACTAAAGTTCGAACACACTGTATAAAAGGGAGCACTTGATTATTAACCATGGCCATTGTGAAACTAATAGTGTGATCCCGCTTATTCACGCGTATTTTCCTTTTGAATCAAATTGCTTTCTCAATGATTGATTAAAAGATAGAAATAATTAATTTCATTTACTGTTAGTGTTAGAAAGAGAAAACTATATACAGTACTAGTGTGTCAATGTGCCAACCAGTTACTTATGTGTCTCACCTCGCCTAAATAGACTTTTGAAAGATTAAGTTATGCAAATATTGGTGGTTTAGCGTCGAAGCTGATTCTTACAATATTTACATTTAGGCCAATATCAAATGGAATTTGTGTATATATATAAATATAATAATATCGCGCTGAATATGATAGATAGGTTCAATTTTTTTTTTTTTTTTTGAAGAAAGAAAAGTTAATGATCAAATTTGTTTTGGTTCAATTTTTTGGCCAACGATAGTCCTCACACGCGAGATTTCACGGATTATTCCTTACCCAGAGGAGCAGAGCTCATGGGCCTGTCGAGCTAGTGTCGGTGTTCCTGAAGGATCCAAACTATCTACATGCATCAAAAGTTGTCTCTGTTTTGTAACTTCTTCCTCTGCTCTTATTACTCTTTAGAATTTGAAACTGTCTCAAACGATGCTCCATATAAAGCGTAAAGCTGAATTTCGTGGAAAAGGAAAAGTAACAATTGACAACATAAGTCAAAATTACAAACAAGAAAACGTCAAATCTTAATTACCCATTTTCTTACTAATGTACAGACCAAAAACATGTTTTTAAATACTGCTAGACACGATTTATGACGTTAATCTTTAATCGCCAACAGTTATATATTTTAAAAAGGTAAACTGTGTGTTACTTACGTTTTAACAAACAAATGAATTAGTTACATACTTACATACGTACATCATTGCAAATTTTAATAAACTACTCCATTGTTACACACACACACACACATATCTATCAAATTGTCTTAAAAATAAATTAATAAACAAGAAAGTAGTTATACGTCTGTATGGTAAAAATAAAAAGAAGTGGTAACAGAAAACTATAAAAATACTAATAAATAAAATAGGATGAATATTTTTAAAATTAAGTAAATGAACTATTTTCTTTTTATATAGATTTTAAGATTAATGATTTAAGTAACAGAGAGCATGGGTTTATAATTGAAGGTTTGGTTTTTAGATTTTGGGTTTGAGTTTTTAGGATTCATTTGGAATTTGATATTTTGGAATTTTGGGATTTAGGGTTAATTAAATAGTATAGTTTTTTTTATAAAAAATCTATACTATTTAATTTCTTAATTGTGGTGTAAGATTTAGAATACTTATATGTAAAATTCTATCCTCCCTGTCAAGATTTCGAACGCATTTAAACTTTTATAATTAATATTGAAAAAGCAAATTAGAATAGTTTTATATATTTCCAAAAATTATATAACCCTAAAAAAGACCGCCTCTATAAAGGAAATATAAGTTAATTTAGGTTAAAATATTCTTTAGAAAATATATATATTTATATATCAGTGCTTGTCCGTGGACGAAATATATTTTTGTTTTTGTTGAAATGTACCCGTGGTTGGATGATATATGTATGGACGATTATGACATACGAAATTGTACATCATGTTACAGAATATGAACGTTGATAGTTTATATTTTTTTTTTTGAAAGAAAAGTAGTTAAATCAAATTGATAGTTTATATTATAAAGTCGAAAGTACATCAATTACAAACATGAACGTTAATAATGTGTATTATAATAATCAATAACTGGCATAATGGAAATAAAAAAGACTGTTTTCAAAGATTATGCGTAAGTGCTTAAAAAAAAAATAAAAAAGATTATGCGGAAGTAAAGAAAATGGTTGTACTCTAATTTTTATTACTGATATCACATGTTTTACGTGTAAATTCGAATTGCAAGTTTTTATGGAAGTGTATGGATTAGTAGTTTTTGTGTGTGTGACAGTGAGCTTGTTTATTGTTTATAAGCAGATCAAACTTGAATATATGATGATTCTTTTTATATTTATTTAATAGGCTGGCTTCTTATAGACTAGCGAATACGGTATTTGCAATTTGCTTAACGTAAAAAAAATATAAAGAAACATATTCGCCTTTTCTGTGTGGGTTTTAAAACATATAGTCACGTTTGGAAACTGTTTAAATCTAGTGACATCAACTCTTAAGTCAAATCAGCAGTCGAGCCCTTTATGTCAAAATTCAACGGTTACTTCCTTTGGTGGCAATTGATTTAAGCATTATTTTATGAAGAGGCAAACCGTTTATAGAAATATCTTCCGACTTACTGAGTGAAATAACTAACATTTATGTCACCCTAATATTAATTTAGGAACCATAACAAAAACTTTTAACTACAATATTAATCATAATTGAGTATTACTCTATTTTGAACGGTAGGAGTACCCAATGTTACTTTATAAAAATAAAGAAGAATGAAACCTCAATGTTCTACATATTACATTAATTCATTTAGGTTGCGGTATAATTCCATGACTGATTATAGAAAATAATAGCATTAATCTAAAATCTAATAATAAACAGAATTACACTTAAAAACGAAAATTAAAACTGAGGCGTAGGACCCGTACGGTCTGCATGAGCAACACGTGTCTGTCTAGAAGAAGACAATGGCCATGATTCTGTAATAAGCCACACAGGCGCTCACTGAGAAGAAACTTCAGCTTTTAGCATTTTAACCTTTTATAAACACAAAACCCTAAAAAAAATACACTGGCCACTCCTTCTTCAGTGTGCTAAAAAAACCACCTAAATAGTATTATATTTTGTTATATCATTATTTATTTTCAAATTATTACATCTTTTGCTTTAACTTTTGGTAGTCGCTACAAAAGTTCCAAATTATTGGCAATTTAAGTTACATATGTTGTTTCGGAATTCAAAAAAGAAAAAACTGGGTCCACATAATTAGGTGGAATTAGTTTTGTAATAAATTAATTGGCAGTTTTCTGCAGCCGTCATTTCCTTCTCATTTTAATTGTGTGTATTAATCTCCCCAGTTCTCTACAATATTATAAGTTTATAATCCTTCGACATCGTACCAACATTCTTAGAGCGAGAATAGAGAGAGAAGACTAGTGAGATAGAAAGATGGGCCATCACTCCTGCTGCAACAAGCAAAAGGTGAAGAGGGGGCTTTGGTCACCGGAAGAAGACGAAAAGCTCATCAACTACATCAACACATATGGCCATGGATGCTGGAGTTCTGTTCCCAAACATGCAGGCATATATATGGGTTTTGTTTCTTGAATTTTAATGATAAAAAGTCTCTGGCTCTTAGGTTTTGATCTATCTGTGGTTTTGCGTGTGTTAATTAGGTTTGCAAAGATGTGGAAAGAGTTGTAGATTAAGATGGATAAACTATTTAAGACCTGATCTTAAACGTGGAAGCTTCTCTCCTCAAGAAGCTGCTCTTATCATTGAGCTTCACAGCATTCTTGGTAACAGGTAACATTACATCTGTATGTGATATTATATATAAACTGAACTCTCATCAAGAAAGTGAATTACTTTTTATAGTTATATTTTATTTACATGTTATGAATTTTTGACAGATGGGCTCAAATTGCTAAACATCTACCTGGAAGAACAGATAACGAGGTCAAGAATTTCTGGAACTCAAGCATAAAAAAGAAGCTCATGTCTCACCATCATCATGGTCATCATCATCATCTTCACCATCATATCTCCTCAATGGCGAGTTTGCTCACTAACCTTCCTTATCACTACGGATTTAACGCTACTAATGGCGACGATGAAGGTTCAAGATTCATGTCAAATATCATCACAAACACTAACCCTAGTTTCATTACTCCAAGTCACCTCCCTCTTCCTTCTCCTCAAGTTATGTCCCCATTGATGTTCCCAACCTCTAGAGAAGGAGATTTCAAGTTTCTAACCTCTACCAACACAAACCAATCTCATCAAGATAACAACCTCTACAACAATCTCGACATTTTGTCAGCCACACCAATCATAAACAGTCATCATCATCATGATAATGATTCCCAATGGCCATCACTACCAGATCTCCCTGCCAGTACCATTTCCACTTTTCATGGAACCCTTCAAGATTACGATGATGGTAATAAACTCAACGTGTTTGTAACACCATACAACGATAATGGTGATGATTCTCGGAGCATCCCATTGGTGGCCACAAAGTTATTATGTGGACAAGTTCTTGAAGGCAAAGTATTATCCTCCTCGCCAATTTCACAAGATCACGGCCTTCTTCTCCCCACCACGTACAACTTGCAAATGCCTAGGGATCACCAACCAGTGGACTCATACATCAATCACATGATCATACCATCATCATCATCCTCATCATCGCCAATCTCTTGTGGGCAGTACGTCATCACTTAAGCAAACCCTAGTCCTACTCCATCAACATGAGATTCCTAGACATGGGTACGTAATAAATACCTATATAGAGTCTACATACGTTTTTTTTTAATTATATATAAGGGTGGAAAAGAGAGAACATAAATAATCAGCCACATGTGCTGATCAGTCCTTTCCATATGATATATTTTATACTACATAGTATCAGAATTTGTGATTGTTACATTTAATATTTTTTTTATATAAATATTGCATTGTAATTGTTTAATGGGGGAAAACATAAATGTTGCTAGTTCTTCTTCTTCAGGTTATAGTCGTGTGAGTTGCGAGAATAGGTTACTCCTACATTATACACAATTAATGAACACATACAAACACATATATGTATGCTAGTAAGCATGTATTATGTACGATCTCTCTCTCGTCACCTACGTACACATGTGTTTGTATATGGTCAGTTTGTTTTAGCCTCTGTATTGGAAATTATTGTCTTCATCTTTGTTTTTGTCGCTTATTTGTTTCTCTCTCTCTATGATATTTTGTGGGGTCAAAATGTGGACTGTCGTAATTCAATGCAACTTTCATGTACAATATATCACTGGTCAACTGTGAGATTCTCTTTTGGTCATTTAAAAATATTTGTTTCGTTATTAAATCAGTGATAATTTGTCAGCATATGTAGAAAAAGATTCCTTGAATATAAAACTATCCATTAAAAAAAGGAAGTTAAGATTGTTGACAAAAAAAGAGGACGCTGAGATCTTTAAAAATTATAACTTCGACTCCGAATATTCAACAACACATCAAAACATGGATATAACAATACATCCGACTATCCGAGTTATTTATGAGAACGAAGAAGTTTCAGATTTTCTAGCCTGAAAGGAAACAAGGAGAGCGACTTAACCGGCAAATTTGATAACCGGAGATTCATAGAAAGATTAGAGAGATTCTAGGCCGTGACCCTGTGACGCCCTTTTGCTATTCTCCGAGCTATGACTCTCCGTCCACCTTTGGTTGCTTTGCTGTTCATATTTCAGACATTCACTAATCGAATAAGTAAACAGAAATCACTCAAACACCGTGTACAAATGTAGAATTTTCTGCTTACTTTTCTATTAGTGCTAAACAACAAATTCATCTAAGGTGAATGAGAAAGGGCAATGGATTTGAGGTACTAAAAAGTTGTAGAATTTCGATCAATTGGGGGCTAGGGGTTTGATGTACTAAATTTTGCAGAGGAATAGAAGTGAAACTCTGAAAAAAGGAGGTTTCACACGAAGAGACATACCGAGCAAAGAATCCATGGTTCCGTTTGCGCCTGATAGTGCTTGGTTGGAATGTCCTCTTGGGAAATAAAAGCAATGGCTCACTCGAAGGATCAACTACATCACCAAGTACAAAGATACTATGTCAGGCACCATAGAGCAGCAGAATGTGCAACTTTGTATAGACTTTAAAAACACAACAAACAATAGACTGAGAGTTCGAATATTATTTCGATTACGGACACATAACATTATAGCCAGATTCGTCACCCTCCTACAAGCACTTTATAACTCGCCATGATCGAAAAAAGCAGACCACCACGCAATACATAATCCAGTACTTCCACTAGCAGCAAATGAGCAATAACAGGACTAATCACACCTTAAAGTTACAATTTTTAATCTTGTTTCTGATTCCCTCAAGGATCAAATCCATAAACACTATAAGAAACAGAACACTGATCACCACTTGGTCAACACTTAATCATCATATAACCCTAAGAATCATTGTCATACGCCAAAATGATACAGTCCAGTGCGGTTCAGAACAAATTACCAATCTAGCTACTGGTAAGAGAGCGAAGTACCTTCTGGTAAGAAGAACTCGAGTGAAGGAAGACCAGATGGGTGAAGAAACCCACGTTCCCTGAGTTCCTGAAGCGTAACAGTGTCGTCAGGGCGCGAATGGAGCGTGCTCTGTAGATTCGACAACGACGGGAAAAAATAAGGCGGGACTTCTTGTCCCTGAGGAGCTATCTGCTGAAACGATCTGAGATTGTTCTGCACAAGATTCGTCGCTGGCTTCGATAGCAACCGATTCATCAGTGAAGCTCCCGACCTGATTAGGGTTTTGGCCGCCATTTTCTTCTCTCTTCTCCGAGATTCCGATTGCTTCCCTGAAAGCTCTCTCTATTTGGAAATGCACGAGAAAGAAAGACGAAATTATATGGGCTTTGGGCCTCAGGCCCAATTTGATAAACAAATAGATCGATCAAACAAGCATTCTTAACAACTGGGCCTCGATCTAGCCTTTAATTTAGTTTTTTTGGGCCTCATTTAATTAGTTGTTTTGTTGGCCTCATATAATTTTGTTTCGTCGTTTAATCAAGTTCCAATAATAAATGTGACCGTTCTAAAATGAAATAACGGTTAGATTTGATTTTGACCATCTTTCCAATGAAGAAAATTCTAAACACCAAATAAAACCACATTGTGGTGGTCAACGAAAAGTAATCGGACGGTGGAAATTCCACGTGTCGGTATGCGGAGCCGATCACACCGTCCAACTTTAGCAAAGGTGAAGAGGCGGCGAGGTGGATCCCAACTAAAAAATTGGGCTTTTCTGTGGGGCCCATTATTGTCCAGCCAAGCATCAATGTATATATGCCCACGTGGGACCCAATATCTCTTTACGGTCTACCAATGCAATGAGTATATCATAATTTCTTTGGTTAAATATAGTATTCTACTAGTATTCTTTAGTGAATTTTTACCTGAAAAACGATCATTTCCTCAAGCAAGAACTTACTACTTTATTGTTTTGAGAAAAGAGTTAGCCAGTGTTCATCAGTAATTAATCCTAAAAAGTCATACATTTGATCAGTGAATGTTGGGGTAAAACTGTAAAAGTAATAAAATTAAAAAAAAAGAGAGTAGAAATTGGTTGGGGAAAAAGAAAAATAATAGCTTTTTGGCATATTTCATTTGTCAAATAAGAAGAAGGTCCAATGAGCCATACCAGCAGAAGCAGTCGTCTATAAGCACCGGTGCATCATAAGCTCGACTTCTCTCCCCATTTGAGATCTCTGTCTCTCTATTTTCTCACCCATTCATCACTCTATCTGAGGCATCATCATCGTTGATCGATAATGGGTATTTTATATATACATCTCTGCTCATAAATGTTCCTGATCTCGTGGATCCGTTTCTCTTCTTTTCTTTTCCCCTTTGATCTGATCAGTTTTCGTTTTTTTCAATTGACCAAGCGTTATTCGTTTTAAAGTTCTGTGATTTGCGTTGTGATCTATGTGTTGTATATTTGATAAGTCTCTTTGCTCATAAGATGATTGATTCCGTAGCAGATGAGTTGTCAATGATTATTTCGTGGTTAGATTTGGTTAATTACTGTCGAAAGTTTGGTTTTTTTTTGGTTGTTGGGAAATTCTGTATTATGGTTAGGTTTTTGTTGGGTTAACAGTGATCTGAGTGCTGGGAAAATGCCATTAACGAATAGAACATTCCAAAGTTTATCACCAGAACTAAGGATTCTGGGTTTAAAGGAAACACTAATGCGAGAGTTGCGGAAGAAAATAAAAGTTTACATTTTTAAGTTGTTATTCAATAGTAAAGACGAAAGTTCAGATTCTGTTGATTTAACATGCGGGAAGATCTTGCTTCGTTCAGACACTACTTTGGGATTACTTGTACAGAGTGGATTTATTTTGAGTTCTTCTTTATTGTATTGTAAATTGCAGATGCCGCTTGCTCTACCCAGCTTATTGATGGAGATGGTACCTTTAATGTATCTGGGGTTGATCATTTTATCAAGGAGGTTAAATTGGAAGAATGTGGTCTTTCATATGCGGTTGTCTCGATTATGGGTCCACAAAGTAGTGGTATGTCTCAAAATCCTTGAATGCAAAAGCTTTTGCTTCTTCTGGATCCATGTTTTTTTTCTGTATATGGGCTGATTTTGACGTCATTCCGGTTGAATTTGCAGGGAAGAGTACGCTCTTGAATAATTTGTTTGGAACAAATTTTAGAGAAATGGATGCATTTAGAGGAAGGCATGTTCTGCTCTTTGTATACTTCGTCGGAAGAATACTTAGCTTCTAATTTAAGATTCTTTAACCGCGCAAATTCCTTTGTTTTCAGGTCCCAGACGACTAAGGGAATCTGGATTGCTAGATGCGCTGGCATTGAGCCTTGCACGGTTGTGATGGATTTGGAGGGTACCGATGGGAGAGAGCGTGGAGAGGTGTGTAGCCTCGGTCCTTGTCATATCTACTTCTTTTACCATTTTTATCATACGCCAAGTAGTTAATCGTATATATGAGCTTTTGCACTGATTATGAATGACTTTGATGAAGCTTGGATTGTATTGATTAAAGTCTTAGCTTTGTTTGGTTGACAAAAAAAAAAAAAAAAAGTCTTAGTTTTGTTTCATGCGCTGTGTAAATCTTAAGGAGCCCACACAAACAAATTGCTTTCTAAAACTTATGTGTCAATGTCAGTGCAGAATGCTTACTTACGTTTATTTTTCTTGTATTTGGCTGTTAGGATGACACTGCTTTCGAGAAACAGAGTGCTCTTTTTGCACTTGCTGTCTCAGACATAGTTCTCATAAACATGTAAGTGGTCTCTGTAATATATTTTCTTCTATAGATAGCAGGACACTCCTTTTCTGTCTTTATCTTATATCGTACTGGTTCTCGGATTTATGATCCAGGTGGTGTCATGATATTGGTCGGGAACAAGCAGCAAATAAACCTCTATTGAAGACTGTGTTCCAGGTAAGTGTCTGCATATTCTTATCAGGATGAGTTATCTCTGATCCGAAGTCTAACCACCATTTGCTTTTCCGGCTGCATACGATCAGGTTATGATGAGGTTGTTTAGTCCGCGGAAGACGACTTTAATGTTTGTCATAAGAGATAAAACACGGGTATGTATTTGTGTTGTACCATTTACTAAGTGGTAGCTTACATTTTTTTTCTTTCTTTTCTTCAACACTCTGTTCTGGAGTATAAGTTGTGGATGAATATTTGCAGACGCCATTGGAAAATTTAGAACCAGTGCTGAGGGAAGACATTCAAAAGGTATAATAAGAGACAGTCTTTTGCTTTAATGTAGTTCGACTATGCAACCCCTTATATTTTGTCCTTAAATGCAGATCTGGGATTCAGTCCCCAAGCCTCAAGCACACAAAGAAACTCCACTTAGTGATTTCTTCAATGTACGTATGGTTGACCATTGGATAAGAACTTAGTATCATTCTTCTTTTGCTAGGATCAAGAAATGAAGTTTTTTCTTGTGCAACAGGTTGAAGTAGTTGCTCTCTCTAGTTATGAAGAAAAGGAAGAGCAATTCAAAGAGCAGGTCCTTTCACAATAAGCACATTTTGGATTAATTACAGGGTCACCTTACGTGATTTGCTTAACAGATGGCTTGTAGGTGATATTAATGCTTTTGCTATAATTTTGTTTGTAAAAGGTCTATAATTTGAGACAACGGTTCTTCCACTCTGTCGCACCTGGCGGGCTCGCTGGTGACCGACGAGGAGTTGTCCCTGCGAATGCGTTTGCTTTTAGCGCAAAACAGATGTGGCAAGTCATCAAAGACAACAAAGACTTGGACCTTCCAGCACACAAGGTAATTGTGCTTGCGCTCGGCCCGTCACCCTTACGTCACTGTTCCTTGTAGTGTTGTTATTTATACGCTGCCTATACGCAGGTCATGGTAGCAACTGTGCGATGTGAGGAAATTGCCCATGAAAAGTTTGCTAGTTTTATTGAGAATGAGGTGAAATTTCTTGATTCTGCTTCACGTTTTATTCCTTGTCAGTGACTTTTTCGTTAATATTCACATCTAAATGTTGTATAGAATTGGCGTGAATTGGAAGAAGCTGTACAGTCTGGCCCTGTTTCCGGATTTGGAAAAAAGCTGAGCTCAATCCTCCAGTCTTGCTTATCAGAGTAAGAATTTCGTGCTGAATTGTTCTGTACAGTTTTTTTCTTGTGTGCTGACTTTATTGAGTGATAGGTTTCTTATGCATATATTATTTCTAGGACGGTAGGAGTTTTCTTTTCATGTGTGTCCTGTTGTTTGTTATAGGTATGACACAGAAGCGACATACTTTGAAGAAGGTGTAAGATCATCCAAGAAACAACAGCTGCAAGAAAAGTTATTGCAAGTAATGCAGATACTCTCAACTTGTGTTTTGTTGCAATCAGGCGTCACCTGGAAACATTCGCTGTAAAAAAGCAGATAACTAGAATTAGGCTCTCATTTTCTTATTGTCCTATGCAGCTTGTTCAACCAACTTTCCAAGACGTGCTTGGACATTTGAGATCTGGGGCACTTGAAAACTTTAAGGATGCTTTTGAGAAGGCCTTGAATGCTGGAGAAGCCTTTTCATCATCAGCGGACTCATGCGCTCAGTCTTGCATGGCTAAGTTTGATAAAGGGTGTGAAGGTATAACTTATCGTTGTTGTTAGTGCTGAAAATAGTTTGGTGTAGGTTAGCATGTTGGAACCTGAAGATTATTTACGGAAGACGCATTAAAAGACATCCGACATTAATTGGAATCACTAAGGAAATGTTTTGTTGCAGAGGCTGTTATTGAACAAGCAAAATGGGATACATCTAAAACACGGGAAAAGCTTCAGCGTGACATTGAAGCCCATATCTCTTCTGTCCGTACTGCCAAGTTGTCTGAACTGACCACTATGTATGAGGTAAATAGAATTCTCAAGCAGAAAAAGCCATACATATTGGTCTAGATACTCTAGCGCCAAACAGGTGTCAACTCCTATCTGGACTCTCCTAATAGACAATCGTCATTGCAGTCAAAACTAAATGTAGCATTATCCGGACCGGTGGAAGCTCTCCTGGATGGAGCTAATGATGAAACATGGCCAGCAATAAGAAAGCTGCTAAGACGAGAAGGAGAATTGGCTGTATATGGTCTGTCCGACGCATTATCTGGTTTCGACATGGACGAAGAAACAAGGAATAAAATGCTCACTGACCTTGAGAAGTATGCACGAGGTATTGTTGAAACTAAGGCAAAGGAAGAGGCTGGAAGAGCGTTGATGCGCATGAAGGATAGGTGACACCATTTTACTACTCTGTCCTCATTTAATTATCCATAGCTTCCATCGTTTACGCAGCTTTCTGATTAAACAAATTTGTATCCAGATTTGCTACAATCTTCAGCCATGATTCTGATTCAATGCCACGTGTTTGGACTGGAAAGGAGGACATCAGAGCTATCACCAAAATGGCTCGCTCTGCAGTACGAACCCTACCTGATATCAATATTTTAGCACCTATCCTTTGACTCGGTTACAAATATCTTGAGAGTTTGATGTTACTGTCTTGTTCTCTTTTTCTAGTCCTTGAAGCTGCTTTCCGTTATGGCTGTTATCCGCTTGGATGATGAACTCGACAATATTGAGAAGACATTGACTCTTGCTTTGGTTAATTCTCCAAGCAACAATGCTACCAGCAAGAGCATCAGCACAATTGATTCACTTGCGTCAAGCACTTGGGAGCAGGTGACTAAAACCTCACTCGGTGTAGAGAATGAAAACACAAAGGTCTTATATTATTGCTCCCGCCTTTGAGATATACCTTCTTATTATCAGGTTGCACCAGAAAAGACGTTGATCACACCTGTACAGTGTAAATCACTGTGGAGACAATTCAAGAACGAGACAGAATATACCGTTACACAGGCTATTTCTGCACAGGTACATCGACGTTTTTAATATGTTATTAGAATCTGATCTCCTTTCTCATTTGGTGGTTTATAAGGTAATAGCGTACAAAATTTTAGAGGTTTAAATTCTGAAGTCGCATTGAATTTCAGGAAGCTAACCGACGGAATAACAACTGGTTGCCACCTCCATGGGCAATCCTTGCCCTGGTCGTTCTTGGTTTTAATGAATTTATGACTCTATTAAGGTACTCTTTACCCATTCTTTTGAACTCTGTTTTTTTTTTTTCACATAAAGGAAATTCTCCCCATTCACATTTCCCTTCCTTGCTTGCATCTCTTGTGGCAGAAATCCTCTATGGCTCGGTGTTCTTTTTGTGGGATACCTTGTTTCCAAAGCCTTGTGGGTGCAATTAAATATTTCAGGAGAATTCCGCAATGGAGCGGTATGAACAAGTTTTCCAACATCTATCCTTGTTTCACTTTCTCCCCTTTTCTTCATTTGATCTCAATAATAATCTGTCTGAATTGCCAATGTTTCATCTATGATCAACAACAGCTACCTGGACTTCTTTCCTTGTCAACCAAATTCCTTCCAACGGTCATGAACCTTCTTAGGAAACTCGCGGAAGAAGGACAAGCGCCATCCACAAATACCAACCAAACTCCGATGAACTCCTCAGCTCAATCCGGGGTTACAACCAATGGAGAAAGCAGCAGCAGCAGCTCTGGTTCGTCTCCAGTGAAATCCGTTCCTATTGACACAAGTGCATAGAACAAAGAACTAGACAAGCTTAAGCTGTTTGTCCGAGCCCACGAACCTAGAAACTTAAAATTTCGTTACCCTTACAAAAGAGTAGCTCTCATTTTTGGTGTTGATCAGAGGGATTCACCGAGAGCCATACGTGTATGTCTCCGAAGGCATTGGTTCCTCTTGCAGGTGCCAAAGCCGTCTTGTATGTTCCTAGACAAAGATTCTGATGCAGACAAAAAAACTCATGATTTGTTTGCGAGTTATGTAGTGATGTGGTTTATTGTATCTGATGAAAGAATGTTCCTTGAAGAAAAACCGGTTTTTTTGGTTATGTGAAATTAAAGATTTGGTTTGGTGATTGCAGAGGATTTCAGTTTCTCATTGTTTTTTTTTTTGTAACTTCAGTTTCTCATTGTTCTGGTAAATGCAAGTTATTTCACTCATTTTTCAATTTGAAATATTATCTTCCATCAGAAAAACTAGAATCTTGGGCCATTGGAAAAGTAAAATGGGCCTAAGGTGATGGAAAAACAAAAACACCTAATTTCGGAGTTGCAGAAACAGAGCTTGACCCACGACACGAATACGTAAAGTTCCAGACTTTTTGCCGTTTTTTCTAAAGAGAAAAAAAAAGTTTTGCTCTTTGGACGAAAGTATAAGTTCTTAGCAGATTCATAGTAAAACCCTAAACCCTTGAAGCCTCTCTTTCTGTAGTTCTTTGCAAGCGGAAACGTACCGAGTGCATGCTGTCAAAGTTATCTTCTTGTACGTTTCATTCTTTCACTCAGTGAGCTTATTGTAAATAGACTATACGAAACAAATTTATATAAGGCCCAAGACAACTAATTAAAGGCTATATGGAGGCCCAGTTGGAGAACCACAAAGAGTTTAAGCGCGAGGAAAATCGTCGTAAAGACCGTTTTGTTTTTGTATGCAGACAAAAGCCGTTAGTTTCGTAATGCGATCGGAGAACATGTTACACTCCCGACCAAAGACTTGGTTCAACATCAGTGCTCAAGATTCTCTCTTCCGTCTTTTCACCAAACGAGTTGGATTGGGTTACAGGCTTTTTTCCTCGTTAAGCCAGCCAAAGAACATGGTTTTGGATTCAATAGCTTACACGAAACTTGTTCAGAAAGCCGCCAAGTCAGGCTCCGCGGTTCTGGGAAAGCTCGTCCATGGCCACATGATCAAGTCATCCTTTAACCCGTGTCTGTTCCTGCTCAACAATCTTCTAAATATGTATTGCAAGTGTCGAGAGTTGGGTTTCGCACGCCGGTTGTTCGACAGAATGCCTGAACAAAACATTATTTCTTTTAATTCTTTGATTTCTGGATACAGCCAGATGGGATTTCATGAAAAGGCCATGGGATTGTTTCTTGAAGCTAGAGACTCTAATTTGAAGCTCGATAAGTTCACCTATGCCGGTGCATTGGGATTTTGTGGAGAAAGGTGTGATCTTGGTTTCGGCAAATTGTTGCACGGGTTGGTTGTTGTAAATGGTTTGGCTCAGAAAGTTTTTGTTGTCAATGTGTTGATCAACATGTATTGTAAGTGTGGGAAGGTTGACCAAGCAATGTCCTTATTTGATCGATCCGATGAGAAGGACCAGGAAACATGGAATACTTTGATTTCCGGCTATGTTCGGGTCGGTGCAGCGGAGGAAACGCTTGATCTGTTGGCTAAAATGCACAGAGGCGGCCTTGAGTTGACCACGTATACTCTTGGAAGTGTGCTAAAGGCTTGTTGCATAAACCTGAACGAAGAAAATGGTAGGGCAATCCACTGTCACGTAGCGAAATTAGGAATGGAATTCGATATTGTTGTCGCTACTGCATTGCTTGACATGTATGCGAAAAATGGAAGTTTGAAAGAATCAATAAAGCTTTTTAATTTCATGCCTCGCAAGAACGTGGTTACGTATAATGCGATGATCTCTGGGTTTCTCCAAATGGATGACATAACTGGTGAAGCTTCTAGTGAAGCCTTTAAGCTCTTCATGGATATGCGAAGACAGGGAATGAAACTCTCGCCAACGACATTTTCAGCTGTGCTCAAAGCTTGTAGCGCCGCTAAAACCTTGGAATATGGAAAGCAGATCCACGCCCTCATATGTAAGAACAATTTTCAGTCAGATGAGTTCATTGGGAGCGCTCTCATCGAGCTGTATGCGTTAATGGGTTCAACTGATGACGGGATGCGATGCTTTGCTTCAACTTCGAAGCAAGATATCGCTTCGTGGACATCGATGATTGATTGCCATGTCCAAAACGAGCAGCTTGAAAGCGCATTTGATCTGTTCCGACAACTTTGTTCATCCCGTATAAGACCGGAAGAGTTTACAGTTTCGCTTATGATGAGTGCTTGTGCTGACTTTGCTGCACTAAGCTCAGGAGAGCAGATTCAGGGTTATGCCATAAAGAGTGGAATCGATGCTTTCACCAGCGTTAAGACCTCAAGCATCTCTATGTACGCAAAATCAGGTAACATGCCGCTTGCGAGTAAAATATTTACCGAAGTCGAAAATCCAGACGTTGCAACATACTCAGCTACGATCTCAAGTCTTGCGCAACACGGATTTGCTAGCGATGCCTTAGAACTCTTCGAGTCGATGAAAACCCGCGGATTCAAACCGAACCAGCAGGCGTTTCTCGGCGTTCTAATAGCTTGTTGCCATGGAGGATTGGTTGCACAAGGACTAAACTATTTCCAAAGCATGTACAATGATTACGGGATTGAACCGAACGAGAAACATTTCACTTGCCTCGTCGATCTCTTAGGCCGCACAGGGAGATTATCAGATGCTGAGAACCTGATCTTGAGCTCAGGGTTTCAAGACCATCCAGTGACGTGGAGAGCGTTGCTGAGCTCTTGCAAGGTTCACAACGACAGCGGTTTAGGGAAACGCGTTGCAGAGAGATTGATAAAGCTCGAACCCGAGGCCTCTGGCTCGTACGTATTGCTACACAACATCTACAACGAGTGTGGAGTCAATTCCTCTGGTGAAGAGGTCAGAAAGTTAATGAAAGATCGAGGAGTTAAGAAAGAACCAGCCTTCAGCTCGATCGTGATCGGTAAACAAACTCATTCGTTTACGGTCTCTGATTCGTCTCACCCGTCGAGCCAGATGATCTACGCGATGCTGCAACAGCAGTTAGATACCATGAACAATGTAGATTTTGTGGACGATGAGACTCTTGTTAATAACGCTTGTTCTGTTACATGAAAATGTAATGCCTATTTTGCCCCATGAACACAAGGTAATTGTGCTTGCTTAAGGCTCTCGGCCCGTCACCCGTATGTCACTGTTCCTTATAGTGTTGTTATTTATACGCTGCCTATACGCAGGTCATAGTAGCAACTGTGCTATGTCAGGAAATTTCCCATGAAAAGGTTGCTAGTTTTATTGCGAATGAGGTGAAACTTCTTTATACTGCTTCGCGTTTTATTCCTTGTCAGTGACTTTTTTGTTAATATTCATATCTAAACGTTGTATAGAATTGGCGTGAATTGGAAGAGGCTGTACAGTCTGGTCCTGTTTCCGAATTTGGAAAAAAAGTGAGCTCAATCCTCCAGTCTTGCTTATCAGAGTAAGAATTTCGTGCTGAATTGTTCTGTACAGTTTTTTTTTCTTGTGTGCTGACGTTATTGAGTTATTGGTTTCTTATGCATATATTATATTCTAGGACGGTAGGAGCTTCCTTTTCATGTGTGTCCTGATGTTTGTATGACACAGTGTTGAACCAAAATTTCACCATTCATCTTAATGAAGTTAAGGTTTGTGGGTTTAAGAGAATATCTTTCAATAATATTGAAGCCTAGAGATTGAGAGATGAAATAGGGTTTTATTGATTATAGCTGAACCTTGAAGAAGGTTGCCT